>APFE031539785.1:179456-204587 GCA_000404065.3 Pinus taeda
AAACACAACAATCAATTGAAATTCAAGTTGTTTAACATTTATGAATATCAAGTTGTCATCCTAAGATATAGCTGAGGAAGTTTTCACAAATAAATATGACAACATAAGATGTGGCCAACAACATCAATCACTTCAAAAAATTGTTAGAGATGCTAGCACCTGTTGAGGCACCAATTCAAAATGTCATGCAGTCATTGCCTTGCTTGCATTACTAGCCTAATCTTATGACAGTCTGGTCCCTTCATTTGACATAGAGCCCAGATCGCCATAATAATGCAAGAGAAGACATGAAAGAAATATTGAAGGTTGATAAAAAAATACATAGTTTTCTTTCAGCAAGTAGGAACAAGAAGTTTGAGAAAAAGGTTGTTGATCTGACACGAAAATGAGATTCACTTGCAATTATATTTTTTGTTCCTAAAATAGCCAGGTATAATTCATTTATTGCAGAAAGCAATGGCACCACACCAAAGGAGCATTGGAAAATGTTTTCAGTTGAAAAGGAGGATAAAGCAAATGTGGAAACATACTTCAGGTAGTTTGAGCCTACTACTTACATTAATGCTCCACTAGTTGGTGCCCTTGCATTTTTCCGTGGTCATTCTTCCTAGCAAGCATGTGAAAATTAATGTGCACCAAATTCCTCTCGCAGAATTGAATATATTTGTACTCAAAATCTCACCCCAATGAAAAGCCCAAATAAACTATGCACCTGGCAAAGTGCACAGGCAGGCACAGTGCATGTAGGAAGCTTGCAATGGCGGTGGTTTAGGATTATCTGATTTTCATGGCCTCCATGGCTAAGTGGGTAGTACACAATCAAGCACATTGGATGCAGGAGCTTGAGTTTGCAATTGTAATGGCGGTGGTTTATTGTATTTTTTTCAACTAAAAAAATTGTGTTTGGAGCAGTTTTCAGATATATATAATTTTGCTTGAGATTGGACCGCGTTTGGAGCAATTTTTAGATATATATAATTTTGTTTTGGATTAGACCTCCCCACTTAACTATTCGCCATTAAACCACATCCTAAAAACTATTGAAGATGTTTGAATGGCTAAGTGGTTCGTTATAAATCTGGTAACTAATTACGATGCAATGGGAAAACACCTTCAGCGTCGCTCGAACCTGCGCCCAAATGGAGACCTTGAATGTATCTGTTTCGCCAGACACTAGGAGCTGCCAATGCAGACAATTTATAGCAGCACGGGGTGGGATTCGTATGCATGGGCCTTCTGGGCGCCCGCCAAAATGGTGGATGTCATTGTTCACAGAGTATAATTTACCTTACGCCTAGGGCACAGCCTGCCGGGATTCAGCACCGCGAGCAGACCTACGAGGTGAGCAAGCACCGTGAATAGGAGAAATGAATGCTTGAGAGGACCTATTCCGGTTGTGCGAATGGAGCAAATGAATGTTTGGCGCGAGGGATCGTTTGAAATTGCGCGGGTGTTGGTTGCCAGCACAGCGGGTGCTAGCTCGGAGGTGGTGGGGCAAAGAAGCGTTAATTACTGTTATATGTTATCGATTGCTTTACATAGTGTTATATGTTATCAATTGCTTTACATAGTATTATATGTTATCTATTGCCTTACGACGTTTTCTTTGCAACGTCTGGTGCAAATGCTAGTTTATTGGTCTAGTGCATTTTGATGGGACACAATAAGTGTAGTGTAGTAAATTTTCATTTTTTTATTTGTAATTGTATAAGTGTATTAACACTTAGAGTGCTACTCTTCTACCCAATAATATTACAATTTATAGAGATCTAGGTTCCTTACATAAGCAAAGAGGAAGATTTCATTGTACAAAATGAGGGAGCAGTGAGTGGAAAGGAAGCACAATGAAAGTCTCCTCCACATCTTTAGGACTCATTGTTCATTAAGGCTGATCATTCTCACAAAACTTTCTTGGCTATATATTAGATAGGTTTTCCATCTTCCAAACTTCAAAAACTCTTAACAGTCATCACTGACAAATATAAGAAAAGAAAGTGTATGCAAAGACTAGAGTAAGGATATTTTATCAACTATTTTGAATTCCTCTCAATATATTTCATCATATGACATTTGAAGTGCTTGTCACTTGTAATTTGAAGTTCCCATATCAAGGAATGGATTTTTTTAACAATTTAAAAATGGAGGATATCACTATCACCTTTAACCAAAATCAATATGTAGAATTGCATAAAATATTTTCAGATAAACAATTTCAAAGCCACTATGATTGCATTAATATTCACAAAACCTTGAACATTATATACCTCAAACCCCTAAACTAGTCCATCACATGAAAAGCATTAGGAATGTCAGGTCTCTTACATTAGTGGGGGGTTGTGGGTTGAACAATGTGAGGGGATTTGGGTTGAACAAATATGTGCACTAAGCTTTCATTGTGCAAAGTGTGAGAGTATGTAGGAAACAACTAGAACTTCCTCAACAACTTTGCAATGCATTATTTCTTACAACTAACCATTCTATCCAAACTTCCTTCACTTTATATCTAATGTTTTTCCTCTTGTTCTAAACTTCAAACCCTTAAAGGTTGGGATGAAAAACTTTTATGAAAGTGAATGTAGACCAAGGAGAGACGAGGCTTAAGGATATATTTTATCAACGATTTTGAATTCCTTGCAATGTATTTCACTGGATGGCATTTCAAGTGTGAAGTGCCCATTACAATGGAAGGAATTTTTTAACAATTTATAAACAGAGGATATAACTATCACTTTTAAGTAGAATCAATATTTAAAATTTGATAATATAATTTCACATAAAAACATTAAAAGTCACTATGCTTGTATTAACCTTAAGAAACCCTTCAACATCAGAAACCTAAAACCCTCAAAGTAGTGTAAGTCCATGGTGAGGTTTTGAACAAATATGCAAAGGAAACTTTCATTATGTTGAGTGATGAGGTGTAGAGTAAGAACAATGAAAACTTCCTCTATACCTCTTGAATGCATTGTTTGTTAGGGTTAAACATGCTCACCAAGCTACTTTAGCTTTATACTTGATTTTTTTTTTCATCTCCCAAACTTTATAATCTCCTAATGTTGGAAACTAGATCAGTACTTGGGGAGTTGCAGGGGTTAAATCAGTAATGGTGGCCTTTGTATTAATTTTCATCAATTATAAATCTTTTTCCCAAACTTAATTATCCATGCAAGTGCACATCATTAGATGGTAAAAACATATCAGAAGCATTAAAATAAAATCATAACAACATGATAAATCACTATGAGAATCACATGCATGCATACACAAGAAGACAAAACCACCCTACTATTACCACCTTCCTCAAATATTTTATGAATATGTTGAAAAAATTTACATGAATTAGTTTACAACCATAATTCAAAAGACTTGACTTCCTCTACAGTATGTTGGTGTCTAACAATTAGAAAATTTGTTTCTCTTGTGGATCTACAAACTACCATCTATTAGAAGGTCCCACAACAAGAGATCCTCTCCCAACCACCATTGAATTATCCTACTCTTATTGGATGGAGAAAACTCTTTCTACTCTGAATCGGCCAAATCGTTGTTTATATTGAAGCCTCCATGCCTTCACTTCTTCCATGCAAACCACATTTCATATATTTCAAATTGTGTTCTTAATTATCTTAACATGAGCAACCCAAAATCTATGCTCATCAAATATGAATGATACGCTAACACGTAGGGGGGATTTCTTCACTCTAACTCACACCAAAGCTCTTCTCTTAAATACACAACAAGCTACAAATGTTCTGCTACAAACTATTCACAAAATCTAAATCTTCTTCCCAACTCTATCTTTGATTTATCCTCTCAAATATCTGATATATCTCTACATAAAATATGTGAGAATTTTTTTGCATATTGTACTCACTCATCATTCTCTCATAATATAATCCTCACACACTCTAAGAAACCACAAAAATAGACTCAATGCCTTTGTTTATTTATCATTTTTCTAGATTGAGTCACAGAGTAAATAGGTTATGGACCACTCAAGAAATTTTGTTCACGTGCTTCATATTTGGTGGAGGAAGGCTTCTTAACCAAATAAATCACCAACACAAAAATAGGCTGAGAAGCACTAGGAATGCAAAACAAAACTCAAGAAAATGCCTTAGTAGCTCCCACACCAATGCTTCCATGAGACTTTAGCATCAACCTATGTTTGCTCCATTTGTTTTACTGGTACTTGCAGTGTCTTAGCCTAATGATCATTAATATAATTATGCATGCAACAAGGATTGATAAGCACAATGATCTTCTCTTTCTCAATAGATCCATGAGCCTGTAATAAGGAGATACCAACAGAAAATAACCCCTTATGTTTCTTATTATCGTGCTTTCTAGCATGAGACCATTTATCCAAAATGATTTTTTCAAATTCTTCATTGTGAAGGCTTACCAACTTCTTTTGGTCAAGTGAGTCCCACCATATGGCAACATCATCTTTAAAAGGAAGTCATGCTATATTTTTCCAAAATCTCAGATTTACTGAATTTTCCTTGTTTAGGTATTCTTCAATATTAGGGCCATCATATTTTCTTGTAAACCAAGGCATAGTAGAAGATATGAAAACGAATGAGGGTTTTGAAAAAAAAAGTACTTACTCTATGCGGAAAATTTGAAATGGCCACAACTCAGTCAATATGGCTTTGAATCCTTTCTATAGCCCACTTTCGGAAATGGAGCAACCATTCAGAATCTTTTTGTGTGGTTGAAATCTTGATGTGGGCACTCTGAAACTTAGATTCCCACCGCAACTATTTTGTCGTCACAAAAAAAAAAATATATTATTTTAAATCAATGATATCTCCATCATCCGGACTCCAATTCGACTGATGTTGCTTTTTAAATTGGGTAATTTTTCAAGAATAGCTTAGATCTACAATCTATTTTCTAAAATTTTGCATAAAAACTAAAAAAATTGACAAGAAATCCATCGTCCACGAATTGTCATCAGAAAATTTTATGCAACACACTTGATTTTAAATCAACAATATCTCCCTCATTCGGACTCTGATTCGACTAATTTTTTTTTTAAATTGGGTATTTTTTTGTAAGGAATCTCGATCTAGTATTTTCTTTTGAAATTGTTTCACCAAAAGTTTCATATCCGATTTGGAAACACCACCACAAAAAATTCCTCCAAAAAATGAAAACAAAAAACTCCCCCTTGTCGCTCAAGAAAGTGCTCTAATACCACTTGTAATAGATCTAATCTGTAAATATATAAAAATGAAAATATACCTAATAACTTCAAATAATCTCAAGAGAATTACAAAACACAAAATACAAAATAGGGAAACACTTCCCCTTATTAAACAAAACTCTTAAGGTAGGGTAACACCATACAATCACTCATTAAGGAAGGAGAAGTCTCTACAAGCCATATGCTTGCCAATACAATAATCTTTGACATCCCATAATGAAGTGTCTATAGTCTCTATATAGGCTTCATACATACAATACCATGGGTTATTACCATGGGGCTATCAATACCATGTATCTAATACAATGGGATTATCACATTATTCCTAACTACATGTGGTTCCTTACATTATGTGGGTTCACCACTTTATTTATTAACTATGGCCCACCAGATTATCACATTATTCCCTTCGGTACATTCCTCTGTACGCCATAATATCCCCCCTAGGTATACTACTCACTACTTGTGGCCCCTTACATTATGTGGGTTAACCAATTTATTTATTAACTATGGCTCATCAATTTATCATATTATTCTCTTCGATACCTCCCTCTATACCGCATAATATCCCCCTAGGTATACTAAATGATCTCCCTTGGAATGTTTTATTTACGGGTAAATCAATGTTGCATGCAAGTGAGTCTTAAATAGCTTGAACAAATTTGTAGGATCACCTCCCAACTCAATTTGTACTCTCTTTGAATGAATCTCTTCATGTGCATTGTAAGCATATGATCTTCCTAATATAATCTGGTAATGAATTGATCCTCACCTTCAATTCATCATACTCTCTCTCAACCCTCCTATTCTCCTTCCTAAATCTGATTTCACTTTTTTTTTGGAAAATTCATGTTTTAATTTGAAATAACTCTTGGGATTGCGAGGCTTTATACTATGCTTTCTACATAAAGGCACCGAGATTTTGGAAAATATTGGAGATTCTACAATAGCTTCAAATGTGAGAAGAGACCCACCATCATTAGATATGTAGCAAGGAATCTTCTCTAAAGGATATTTAGCTATAAGAATAGAAAGAATAGTATTGGTAGTAATGAGACAAGGCTTTGTGTTTGGATTAACAGTAGAGACAAACATATCAATCCCTGGAAGATCAGATATCCCCCTTGGGTTTTGAGGGCTCAGACGCTCAAATATTTCCTTGAAAACATTCAAATTAATCCTTATGTTTATAGGATAAAGCTTGGGGAGTTGGTCCACAACCCATGATAAATGAAACAAATATCACATACCACTCACAATTTCCATAGCCACATTGCATCATTATTGGGATGGTGATTCTTCCATATGAGGAATAAAGAAAGTTCTACAAGATGGATTAACATCAAAAATATACAAACAAAAGAAGCAAAATCATGGAGTTGTTTAATATTGGAAAAACAAAGTTGGACTAGTATTATCATTTTATTTTTATCATCTCATGAAACATAGCTTGATCTATGGAACATATTCTGTCGTAATCAAAAGTCAAGTTTAATAAATCTACAAACAAGTAGAAGCAAAATCACAAGTTTGTAGGATAATAAAAAAACAATAAAAAGTTTGTTAATATTACTATCTTTTTATCATCGAGACATAACTTAGAGAGTAGGTATAAATACATATTCTCTCATGTTCAAAATTCTTTTGAATCAAACCTATCAAGATACCAAAAATTTGTTTATGAAATTTGAAATATCAGGTATGGAGCTTCTTAGTCCATTTTGATTCTTACGAAGCTTCTCATGAATTAATATAGATAAGAGGCTAGAACTTACCTCTAAGGGCTGAGAATACCAGTAGAGATTGAAACCTTTCTTGAGATTCAAGATGTGGAGAATGACTTGGCTTTGCATCTTTGAGACACTAAATTTTTTATATGTTGTGACATCTAAAATATGAAACATGGCTGTCAAATAAAAACATAATATAGGGGCAATATGTGTATAAACATTTATGTTTATGTCACCATCCCATTAAAGATTCAAATAACTCAAACCTAGTGGTGCAGAAAATGAAAACATAGTAGAAAAATGAACACAAGATTTCAAGGGTTGGGGGTATAGTAATATAGATACCCATTCCTACCTTGGGACACTTGAAATTTTGCAAGTAAGATTTATTTGCAAAAGGTGAAATATAAGTCACTAGTTAGTCTTTATGTTAATTCTTTTGAATTTTCAACAAATTCAAGAATATTCATGCATTAACTTTTATGAGATATTTTATTCTTTCTAGTGTGTTAGATTCAACTCAGTTTAATTTATGGCTATAACTGGAGAAGCATCCATGAGATTGGTTCTCTCAAAAGCTATAATGTTTTACAATCTCTGTCCAATTCATATTAGACACGGAACATATAGTTCTCCATACCAAATCTTGTAAAACCGACCTGTCACTCTCTTCTTATATTATAGATCTCTTCATCATCCTACATGATAAAGACGTAATTTCAATGCCTTTTCTATGATTTACATAAACATATACTGAAATGATAAAAAATAGTGTAATTTCTTTGTTGTCTCTGTTCAATGATTCCTAAAATGTTAGTTATGTTATCTTCTATTTTGTGCTTCAAAGTATAAAGTAAATTTATATATAGACAGCAACCAGAGCAATATTATCTTAATTTTATGTAAAAGTATGATGCATTGATGAGGACAAATGTTACTTTGTTATAATATATTGTAATATAGTTAGTGTTTAGTCTATTTAGCCATCATTGTAAGGTACATTAATTAGATTTTCCATTTAAATTGATATTTCCAAGGATCTAAACTAGGAGCAATATATTTGAGGTTGTAAAATTATTTAAAATGTTGTATAGATTTTTTTCTTTTGAACAAGAAGCAAAGTTGTCTCTTTTATCTATGGCATTGCCATTATCATGATTTGGGCCTTTCTGTTTCTTATTTGGCCTTCCATATTACTGGAATTAAATAATTGAGGTTTGGGATCAAAGGTTAGTTTTCTCAAAGTTTTTCTTCTTGAAGGGCATTCTTCTACTAGTTACATACTGGAAATAAATTCAAGTCTACTCCTTTTAGTTAATGCAAATATAATCTTCTAATAACTCCACTGCACCAAGTCACATTACCCTACCAGTAAAAACCATGTACATGCAGTAATGAATTTATAGCCAAAGCTCAAGAAGACTTATATTAGAAATACCCAAAAATCTACATCCATGAGCTTCACACATATAAATCTTAGGATAGCTATGTTTTCATCTTTTCTATCCCATGTTGTTTGTTCAATCCTTTTTCTCAAATAGTGAATTTGTTGCAAAAATCTAATGTGTATCTCTACTCAATTATTTTCATTTCTTAGGTAATTTTTTTTTCGAAATCACAAGTCATTCTCACTCAGTCATAGTTACCAAATTGGCTCGAATTTGAGAAAAAAAAAACGATAATTTGACAATTCGATTCGTATATCGAATAATTCGGCAAATATTCGGTTCGGTTCGGTTGACGAGATAAATAGTTAATGTCTGCATGAAAGAAAGTCGGGTTCGGATTTGTTCATGTCCACACGAAATGAATGGTGGCATGATCACAAGTGCAGAAACTTTATGATTTTTCTGTTTTTGGATTTTATTGTTGCCTTCGGGGATTTGGAAAGTTAAAGCAATAAAGAATGAATTTGAGTTGTGAAGTCAACTTAAACATCTTATTTGTTTATATCAATGGAAATTTTATATAATATTTAATTTTACAATATGTATTAATGGTTAAAATAACTTAGATAGATTTTAAATTTAGGGAAAGATTTTAGATTAAATTTTTGAGTTTGGAATATAAGATAAATTTTGGAAGGAATAAGGAAGTGTGGTTTTTTTTGGGTGAATTGTCATTTTTAAATTGTTTGTATTAATAAAACCCATAGAAATGAATTAAATTTCAAAATTATTAAAAAGAAAATGAACAATTTTTTATTGGAATAGAAGAAAAACTATATTTTTCCAAATATTTCTCATTTATAATTGCTAATATTTCAAATTGCTAATTTTTCATTCCAATTTTTTTATGGTATCTAATTGAATTCAAATTTGAATTCGAACTTGGTAACTATGCATTCAGTTTATTTCACTCCTTTCCTAGGTGAGAATTTTGCAGAAATTGATAGAAATTTTAATCATCAACTTATTCTTTTAATTTATTTACTACAATCCATTAATAATGCATTATAGCACTCTCTTGAGAGCCGATAGATTAGTAGTATGTGATTGATAGGGAAGATTTAATGAAGTCATGGATTGTGGAAAATTTTATGCTATGTTTCAATGCATATATTTCTGAAATTGATGGTGACTTTTCTTGTCACAGATTGGCATTTGGATTAGTTTTCATTTTATCACAATGAGCTGGTATTCTTGGTGGACAGGGTCCCTACACCCTTGTGGGGTAAGTGTTTTACTTTATAGTTGCACATCTATTTCTAAGTCAATTTATTTGTCCTTGAAACTTTGATTTAAGCTGTCATGGATTCTAATCCAACAAACCATGCCTTTAATTGTACTAATGGAGATGGGTATAAATGGAAACGTCTCTCTAGAATACCCTAAGATAAATTTGATCTAGAACCATTATGATTGTGAAGACCTTAGGCTTGTTGACAAAGGTTCCATCCATGCAACTGTTGATGAGAGCACTTGAGAACTAAGTTGCACATGGCTTTGTTTTGAGTAGATTATTTCATTGTATTACATTTAACATTAATATTTCCTTTTCACTCAAATTCAACTATTTTTCATCTATACTCTTCTTCAGTATGTACTAATGACTTACCATATTTCCTTTGCAACATTTGGTGCAAATGTTATTATATATTGTTTTAAAAAAGTATATATATTATATATATAATTTATATCTATCTCTATATATATATATATATATTATATATATATATATATCTTTATAAAGTTATTGAAAAAAAGTTTCTTGACTTGAAATTTGAAGTATTATATTTTACAATTTACTTATTTTTTAGATATATATTTTTTTGTGGAAATTCAACAAAAATTTGTTAAACTTACAAGTTTAACTTATGTAATCTTTATAACATTCAAAAATACAATCTAAACAATGAAAAATTACAAATTATTTTTTACATGGTTATTTATAATTAAAAGAAAAGAAAATAATCACTATATCCTATAGTTATCCCGGGATTCTTAAGCAAACTACAACAATGCTTACGAGAATGATCCAGATATGATTTATGGTTAATCAAAAGTTTAATATTTAATATTTTGAAAAGGTTTCGCTATCCCGGGATTCTTAAGCAAACTACAACAATGCTTACGAGAATGATCCAGATATGATTTATGGTTAATCAAAAGTTTAATATTTAATATTTTGAAAAGGTTTCGCTGCTTACAATAGAGTCATAAAAGGCCAATCGATATCAATATGATGAATGGCATTCTAAACAGACTCACTGAACGGGTACATTAACGCGGGGTATATCTTCAAAATTAGTTGAGTCGCTTCGATGAAATCCATGGATGTAATTATAAGAAGTAGTTCCAGGAGCAAAGAGCTGAGAGGATTGGTCGAGCGGTGTGCAATTGACAAGTTGACATTCTACTTCTCCGCCGGGCAGCACGATGTCATCCCAGACATTCCCCGTCATTCTCCCTTCCCGTAACCTCTCTACCACTTGCCATTTACACAGGTTTAATAAATGGCCTCGTCCATAAAAGAAAATATATATCCACAACTGCTTCTCACCATGCTCATCATATTCAACACACCATGTCCAAGATAACAGAAATCCAACCGGCGATACCATCGTTGCAGCTTTTATCCAACGTGCATTTGACGACTCATATCTCAATATGTGGAAATCTCTGTAGTCATAAGCTAC
Organism: Pinus taeda; assembly: GCA_000404065.3. NCBI lineage: Eukaryota > Viridiplantae > Streptophyta > Pinopsida > Pinales > Pinaceae > Pinus > Pinus taeda. The sequence goes on from APFE031539785.1 coordinate 190,537, forward strand.
AAGCAGCACATTTTTCTCAACATTCAGACTGTCCCCAGAGTGAGTTTCAACCATGCTATCGTTCCAGGTTCTGGTATTCAGGTCAAAAAACGGAGCACGCCGTGTGTAAGAAACTGACCCAAAGAAATACAGTTTTTTGCACACCTCCACAAAAATCGGCTTCGGAGAGCAGTGCTTGAAGTCGATGTTGATAAAACGTTGTACCCTATGAGTTATATGTTCATATGCAGGCATCTCCATTATATCCTCATCTATTGCATGTCTGCGATATACATAAAGGCGACCTGCGACCCGTCTTGAACTGCATATATGCATTGCAATATCATATGTAATAGGAGGATAAGTATCACATACTTCCTGCCATTGCCATAAACCTGCGCCAATGTCTAACACAATAATTCTAGTGATATGATTTCGGCCTTCTGGCCCTTGACCAAGATACAGCCTTCCGTCAACTACTCCTAAAACTCTTATGTGAAAGGGACTTGTACATATGTACGGCCCGTGTCCAGTAACTGGGGCGACGTTTCTCCATTCCCCATCGAAAAGTTTCACGACATGGTCGCCGTAGGGCACTATTCGACTAAGTCTCCTATAAATTTGAAAACGTTGCTCAGAAAGACTTCAACTAAATACATCAATAAGACACTATCGATCAAATGCGTACAGAAAAGTGTTGAGACCTCTTAGTACTTAACCTTTGAAATCTAACATTCGTATAATAATGGCGAAGAATGAAGAGCTGTAATTACCTGCACCGTAACCTAGCATTATTTTCAAAGTATTCTATTGCAAGACGGCATTTGAGCGGCTGCCTCAAACGGGTTACTCCAGCAATGCGTTTTCCATTTTCGTCTAATGGTACTCCAGTTGCATCTAATGATTTCCTCCAAGCTCTGTTCAAGGCCCTCAGAAGCGGTCTGGTGTGCCACGGCAAGAGCGGAATTATTTCATCTTCCACAACGTGGTCAATAATACCAGGGATCAGTGAGTCGGCCATGGCCATGGCGATTGAATGGATGTCCTCGCAGCTCTATGCCATAATGGTTTATATATACATATAATATGATTCGGTTACCCTTTGGTATCCCCTCGGCCGATGTCCCTTCGTCTTTCTTCTCTGAAACAACCTTTTAGAACGCCCCACTTCTGTAATTTAAGTAACCCTTGCACTCTTCCATAACTCTATGCTTTTCCTACATGATAGGATCAAGGATCATGGTTAAGATAGTAGTTGGAAAACAAAGGATTATGCATGGTAAAATCATGAGTATTATTCATGATTAAAATAGCCTTATTTATACGGGTGTGTAAGTTTTAATTAATTTCAAAGAAATGTATTTTAAAAGCTTTTTATTGTTAAATGTTATTTATTAAATAATTGTCAGTTATTTACCATCTATTTAATATAATAATTACTCATCATAATTCGTTCAGTAATCCATAATAATTCTATTCGTCAGCATAAAATAAACATAATCTGAGGGATCATATATATATAATTAATTCATTGAATTATCATTGTGTGAATTACAACCAGATCGAAATCTATGGAAGATGAAAAGGAATATTACACATATAAAGTGATTCTGTGTAAAGGTTTTGAGCGATTGAGTTTCAATTATTATTAGATTTTGCATGCTGAGGGATTATAGTACTAATTTCTCATCAGTCTTTTTATTCTTGATTAGTTCAATTATGATTAGATTTTGCATGCTGAGGGATTATAGTACTAGACTTCTTATCAGTCTTTTTATTCTTGAATAGTTTGTAGAGTTTTTGTGAATTTTTATCAAAGTTTTGACGATTTTTTTTAAATTATTAGATCAATTTTTTAATTTTTTAACAAGTATTTCTCATTTTATTCTTGATAAGTCTGTAGAGTTTCTGAGACTTTTAAAGAAGTTTAATTAAAGTTTTGATAATTTTTTTTATTTATGATTTTTTTTAATTATTAAATCTAGTTTTGAATAATGTATTTTTTATTTTTTATTAGTATGCTGTATTTTGATGGGACACAATAAGTGTAGTGTAGTAAATTTTCATTTTTTTATTTGTAATGGTATAGGTGTATTAACACTTACAGTGTTACTCTTCTACCCAATAATATTATAATTTGTAGAGTGTTATTTTCCTTACATAAGCAAAGAGTAAGATTTCATTGTACAAAATTGATGGACTGCTTGCTAGTTCTAATGAGAGTCTTCCTAGTTTGGTTGAAATATCTTCTATGTCTTCGTCTCTGTCTCTTGTCAATTTTTTGAGGTCATCAGTCATTAAATCAACAACTCCTTTACTGTGTGAAATTTACAAGGCCTTCAATTTAGATTGAGATTAGATACAAAAACTATGCCTGAGAAACAGAGGATCTGCTATACAGCTCATGCTATAACTGCGATTAGGTATGATGGATCTCAGCGCAGAACAACACCCAACTAACAACAATATGAGATAGCGCACAAGCAAGGAAAGAAACTTATACCCAACTGTTTACAATATATAACATACGCACACAGTAAAAAGGAATGCGCACCCACAAGCACAATCCTTAACAATAACAACAACGTATATACTATTGTGCGCACATCAGTTTAAACGCACCACAATTCACCACGTGTAACATTATAACATTTACACACTGTTTTCTCCGCCAACATTTCATTGTCCACGCATTAATGATGCAAAATTGCAAATACAAACTTAAGGTTCCACTGTCCATAAAATCCACACAATTCTACCAGTTTTTCAATTGGAATTCAGAACGCACAATAGTTATAAAAATCCACAGGCATACAATACAATTGCTATAAAGATAGCTCACACACAAACGCACATCCAATCCCTTTTTTTAATTAGCAATACCAAAAACAGTCTTTATATATGGGACTGCATAGAAAATATAACAAAACAGTCATTTCATAGCCATGTTCTGCCCTACACAGAAACACGCCCTCTCCATTCATAATTCGAGACACTGTTTTCTTTTCTTACCTTGAAGAGCTGCGAATTGAATCCATTCTCCCTACTGTTAATGCACACACTGAGTTTTTAATTTTGGAGTTCTACATGAGAGGGAAGCTTCCCTCCTTGGCGGCTAAGGTTAGCATCTTTTTCCTTTTTTATCCATAGCTTCCTTATTACAAAAGCAGTCACATATAGAAAAGTAGCAATACATAGTAAATTGAGCTTTTCTTTGTTTTTTTTTTTATAACAACTAATCTAGCATGGCTTATTCTAAGCCTATCTAGAAAAGATGACATGTTTTATTTCTTATCTATTTTCTAAATTTAATTAAAAAGACATAGAAACAACACGCAAAGGATCACACTCCTTGCTTGTAGAATTTTTTATTTTATTTTGTCGAATAAATCAGAAGATTTTTCCTCTGAATCAGATGCTCCTGCATCAGACTCCTGAGGACAAAATTCTTCATGGGCTCCTGTCCATGAGCTGGTCTACAGATTTGCCCAGTTTCTGTAGAACATCTGCTGTAACCCAAGTAACTTCAGTGATTGGCTCTCCTTTCCATTTGACCAGATACTGGAAGTATTCCCGTCTCCTTGTCTTCTTGTGCACCTTCTTGTCTAGAATTCTTTATGGCTATAAATTCCTTGTTGTGGGTAGCTGTTTTACCCAGTTAATCTCTGTAGTCTCTTGATCCTATATTGCATCATCTGTAGCTTTATCTTCATATTTATACAAGTCTGCAACATTAAAAATTGGTGATATTCCCACACGAGGTGGCAATTCAATCTCATAAGCGTTTGCAGAGAACTTCCTGAGTATCTTGCATGGTCCAATTTTCTTAGATTTTAACTTATTATATTCACCTTTTGGAAATCTCTCCTTCCTGAGATGTGCAAAAACCAAGTCTCCAACTTCAAAATTCATTTCTCTTCTCTTCATGTCTACTCTGGTTTTGTACTTGATGTTTCTATCTTGCAGCTGCTGATTCACCTGTTCATGAATTGATTGCATCCTAGAAGCAATGTCTTCACCTTCTGCACTCCTCATTTCTTCTTTCCCCAAATTTCTTAGTTCAGATATTCCTCTAGGATGCATTCCATAAACAATATGGAATGGACTTTGTCTTGTGCTCTTGTTTGGTGAATCATTAAATGCATACTCAACTTGTGGTAATACTTGATCCCATTGCTTTGGATGCTCTGCAGTAAGGCTCCTCAAAAGATTGCCTAAAATTTTGTTCACAACTTCAGTGTGTCCATCAGTCTCAGGATGATAGGCTGAGCTGAAACTTAACTTAGTTCCCAACTTCTTCCATAATGTTCTCCAGAAATGTCCCACGAACTTTGAATCCGTGTCTGAAACAATGCTTTTGGGCAACCCATGCAATCTTACAATTTCTTTAAAAAAGCAAGTTAGCAATGTGAGAAGCATCACTAGTTTTATAACAGGGAATAAAGTGTGCCATTTTTTAAAATCTATCTACTACAACAGAGATTGAATCATACCCTCTTTGAGTTTTTGGCAATCCCAACACAAACTCCATGCTTATCATATCCCAAGGCCTATCTGGAATGGGCAATGGAATATATAATCTGGTATTCTCGCTTCTTCCTTTTGCATACTGGCAGACCTTACAATTTCTTACATACCTCTCTACCTCAGATTTCATTCTTGGCGAGAAATAAAACCTGTTGAGTTGCTCCAAAGTCTTCTCTGTACCAAAATGTCCTGCAAGTCCTCCACTATTCTTTTCTTTGATTAAATTTTCCCTCATCGAACAGACTGGTATGCACAGCTGATTTTTATTGAACAACAAACCATCCTATAGAAAATGATCCAACCACTTGCTCCTATCTGTCAAAGCCGGATTCCTGCAAGCTTCAAATGCCTCTTTAAAATCTGAATCATTTTCATATAACTCCTTAAGAAAATCAAAACCCACCACTTGGATTTGACTTTCGTGCAACAAAACATTCCGTCTACTTAAGGCATCTGCAACTTTGTTTGACTGTCCAGTTATATGCTTCAACACAAAATGAAAGCTTTGAAGATATTCTACCCATTTAGCATGTCTCTGGCTAAGCTTTGGTTGCTGCATGATAAACTGCAATGCATGGTTATCTGAATAGAGAGTAAATTCTTTTGACATCAAATAATGTCGCCACTTCTTTAATGCCTGCACAACTGCATAAAACTCCTTATCATAAGAAGAATATTTCCTTTTTGCATCATTTAGCTTTTCACTGAAATAAGCTATCGGCCTATCTTCTTGGCTCAAAACTCCTCCAATTGCTTCTGCGCTGGCATCACACTTAACTTGGAAAGTTTTGTTAAAATCAGGAAGGACCAAAACAAGCTTTTCAGTTATTTTCTTCTTTAACAGCTGAAAATTTCTCTCTCCTTCAACAGTCCACTTAAATGGATGTTTATCTTTTTTTATGGTCTCAATAATAGGTGCATTAATCTTACTAAAATTCTTAATGAATTTTCTGTAAAGACTAGCAAGACCATGAAAACTCCTTACCTCAAAAGCACTTTTGGGTGAAGGCCACTCCACAATTGCTTTGATCTTTTCTAGATCCATCTTTAATCCTTCAGCTAAAATCACAAATCCCAAGTACACCAACTCCTCTTTCATGAATAAACATTTCTTCAGATTCAACAATAATTTTTCTTGTTGTAGCTTTTGCAGGACATAATTTAAATGCCTCAAGTGCTCCTCCTTAGACCTGCTATAGACTAATATATTGTCCAGATATACTATTACAAATTTACCAATGAATTCTTTAAGAACTTCATTCATAAGTCTCATGAATGTACTTGGTGCATTGGACAACCCAAAAGGCATCACTCTCCATTCATATAATCCTTTAGTTGTCTTAAAAGCAGTTTTCCACTCATCCCCTTCTCTTATCCTTATTTGATGATACCCGCTTTTAAGATCTAATTTGGAAAAATATTTTGCACCAGACAAACAATCCATTAAGTCTTCAATTCTGGGTAGCGGAAATTTGTACCTGATTGTGATCTTATTAATGGCTCTTGAATCTGTACACATTCTCGAGCCTCCATCTTTCTTTGGGCTCAGCACTGTTGGCACCGCACAAGGACTCAAGCTTTCTTTGATTAATCCCTTGTCAAGCAATTCTTGCACCTGTTTCTTAATTTCTTCATTTTTTGTAGTATTCATTCTATATGCTGCTTTGTTAGGTAAGCTTGCTCCAGGAATTAAATCTATATGATGACTAATTCTTCGGATGGGCGGTAACTCATTAGGCAAATCATCAACAATAATATCATAATAATTCTTCAACATTTCTTGAATTTCAATGGGTAAATCAGAAACTTTGGTGGAAGTCATGATTACCTTGGGCTTGCAAATTACAGCATAATTTACCTCATTTTCTTCCATCTGCTTCAAATACTCCTTTCCTCCAAGTAGCAGAGTTTTTGGATCTGTCCTCTGTCCTGCTCCATCTTCTTCTCGTAGAGGCAATAATGTATGATTAACACCATCTTTCTCAAACTTGTAGGTGTTTCTTTTTCCATCATGCATGGCTCCTCTATCATATTTCCAAGGTCTTCCCAGCAATATGTGACACACATCCATAGGCATCACATCACAAACAACTTTATCTTTGTACTTGCCCACTTGAAATTTCAATTCACATTGTTCACTTACCAGTAGCTGATGTCCCTTTTGTAACCATGACACCTTATACAGTGTTGGGTGCCTCCTTGTCTTCAGCTTCAATTTCTCTACTACTTCTGTAGAAACCAAGTTATCAGTGCTGCCACTATCAATGATCATCTGGCAACATTTCCCTTGAACTTTGCATACTATCCTGAATAAAGTTTTCCTTTGTGGCGGTTCAATCACCTCCTTTGCTGGTTTAATCAAAACTTTGTTAAGTACAAGAGATTCTCCTCTCTCTGGTGTGTTTTCTTCTTCTGGTACTACTGTCACTAGTGCCTCTCCCTCAGCTGGAACAACAACTGCATTTCTCTGTCTTACTTCTGCATTCTCTGGGCACTCAAAAGCTCTGTGTCCCAGTTTTTTACATCTGTAACATCTTGTTTCTCTGCCTCTTCCTCTGTCTCCTCTTCCTCTGGAAAAACTCCCTCTGCCTCTTGCATCACCTCCTCTGGGTGCATGCAGTGTTGAGCTACTACTAGCTCCATCTTTAGGTGTTGTAGACCTTCCTCTACCACCTTGACTTCCTTTCCCTCTGAAAGTCCCTCTCCCCCTGGCACACTGCTTCCTCATGAGTTTTTCTTCAGCCTTCAGTGCTATTTGATAGGCTTCCTCTACTGTGTTTGGAGACAGTAAACTTATTTCATCCTGAATGTCCATTCTGAGGCCATTCATATATCTAGCCACTTTTTCATCTGTGTCTTGGGCTTCTCCAGCTCTTATACTCACCTTATAGAACTATTATGTATATTCTTTCTTGAGATTCAAGATGTGGAGAATTACTTGGTTGAGAATACCAGTAGAGATTGAAACCTTTCTTGAGATTCAAGATGTGGAGAATGACTTGGCTTTGAATCTTTGAGACACTAAAAATTTTGTATGTTGTGACATCTAAAATCTGAAACATGGTTGTCAAATAAAAACATAATATAGGGGCAATATGTGTATAAACATTTATGTTTATGTCACCATCCCATTAAATCACCATCCCATTAAAGATTCAAATAACTCAAACCTAGTGGTGCATAAAATGAACACATAATAGAAAAATGAACACAATATTTCAAGGGTTGGGGATATAGTAATATAGATACCCATTCCTACCTTGGGAAACTTGAAATTTTGCAAGTAAGATTTATTTGCAAAAGGTGAAATATAAGTCACTAGTTAGTCTTTATGTTAATTCTTTTCAATTTTCAACAAATTCAAGAATATTCATGCATTAACTTTTATGAGATATTTTATTCTTTCTAGTGTGTTAGATTCAAGTCAGTTTAATTTATGGCTATAAGTGGAGAAGCATCCATGAGATTGGTGCTCTTAAAAGCTATAATGTTTTACAATCTCTGTCCAATTCATATTAGACACGGAACATATAGTTCTCCGTAGCAAATCTTGTAAAACCGACCTGTCACTCTCTTCTTATATTATAGCTCCCTTCATCATCCTACATGATAAAGGCGTAATTTCAATGTCTTTTCTATGATTTACATAAACATATACTGAAATGATAACAAATAGTGTAATTTCTTTGTTGTCTCCGTTCAATGATTCCTAAAATGTTAATTATGTTATCTTCTATTTTGTGCTTCAAAGTATAAAGTAAATTTATATATTGGCAGCAACCAGAGCAATATTATCTTAATTTTATGTAAAAGTATGATGCATTGATGAGGACAAATGTTACTTTGTTATAATATATTGTAATATAGTTAGTGTCTAGTCTATTTAGACATCATTGTAAGGTACATCAATTAGATTTTCCATTTAAATTGATATTTCCAAGGATCTAAACTAGGAGCAATATATTTGAGGTTGTAAAATTATTTAAAATGTTGTATAGATTTTTTTCTTTTGAACAAGAAGCAAAGTTGTCTCTTTTATCTATGGCATTGCCATTATCATGATTTGCGCCTTTGTGTTTCTTATTTGGCCTTCCATATTATTGGAATTAAATAATTGAGGTTTGGGATCAAAGGTTAGTTTTCTCAAAGTTTTTCCTCTTGAAGGGCATCCTTCTACTAGATACATACTGGAAATAAATTTATTTCCCACGTTCACAAACAAGTCTACTCCTTTTAGTTAATGCAAATGTAATCTTCTAATAACTCCACTGCACCAAGTCACATTACCCTACTAGTGAAAACCATGTACATGCAGTAATGAATTTGTAGCCAAAGCTAAAAAAACTTATATTAAAAATATCCAAAGATCTACCATCCATAAGCTTCACACATATAAATCTTAGGATAGCTATGTTTTCGCCTTTTCTATCCCATGTTGTTTGTTCAATCTTTTTTTCAAGTGAGTGAATTTGTTGCAAAAATCTAATGTGTATCTCTACTCAATTATTTTCATTTCTTAGGTAAATTTTTTTTTTTGAAATCACAAGTCATTCTCATTCAGTCATAGTTACCAAATTGTCTCGAATTTGAGAAAAAAAAAACGATAATTTGACAATTCGATTCGTATATCGAATAATTCGGCAAATATTCGGTTCGGTTCGGTTGACGAGATAAATAGTTAATGTCTGCATGAAAGAAAGTCGGGTTCGGATTTGTTCATGTCCACACGAAATGAATGGTGGCATGATCACAAGTGCAGAAACTTTATGATTTTTCTGTTTTTGGATTTTATTGTTGCCTTCGGGGATTTGGAAAGTTAAAGCAATAAAGAATGAATTTGAGTTGTGAAGTCAACTTAAACATCTTATTTGTTTATATCAATGGAAATTTTATATAATATTTAATTTTACAATATGTATTAATGGTTAAAATAACTTAGATAGATTTTAAATTTAGGGAAAGATTTTAGATTAAATTTTTGAGTTTGGAATATAAGATAAATTTTGGAAGGAATAAGGAAGTGTGGTTTTTTTTGGGTGAATTGTCATTTTTAAATTGTTTGTATTAATAAAACCCATAGAAATGAATTAAATTTCAAAATTATTAAAAAGAAAATGAACAATTTTTTATTGGAATAGAAGAAAAACTATATTTTTCCAAATATTTCTCATTTATAATTGCTAATATTTCAAATTGCTAATTTTTCATTCCAATTTTTTTATGGTATCTAATTGAATTCAAATTTGAATTCGAACTTGGTAACTATGCATTCAGTTTATTTCACTCCTTTCCTAGGTGAGAATTTTGCAGAAATTGATAGAAATTTTAATCATCAACTTATTCTTTTAATTTATTTACTACAATCCATTAATAATGCATTATAGCACTCTCTTGAGAGCCGATAGATTAGTAGTATGTGATTGATAGGGAAGATTTAATGAAGTCATGGATTGTGGAAAATTTTATGCTATGTTTCAATGCATATATTTCTGAAATTGATGGTGACTTTTCTTGTCACAGATTGGCATTTGGATTAGTTTTCATTTTATCACAATGAGCTGGTATTCTTGGTGGACAGGGTCCCTACACCCTTGTGGGGTAAGTGTTTTACTTTATAGTTGCACATCTATTTCTAAGTCAATTTATTTGTCCTTGAAACTTTGATTTAAGCTGTCATGGATTCTAATCCAACAAACCATGCCTTTAATTGTACTAATGGAGATGGGTATAAATGGAAACGTCTCTCTAGAATACCCTAAGATAAATTTGATCTAGAACCATTATGATTGTGAAGACCTTAGGCTTGTTGACAAAGGTCCCATCCATGAAACTGTTAATGAGGCCATTATGATTGTGAAGACCTTAGGCTTGTTGACAAAGGTTCCATCCATGCAACTGTTGATGAGAGCACTTGAGAACTAAGTTGCACATGGCTTTGTTTTGAGTAGATTATTTCATTGTATTACATTTAACATTAATATTTCCTTTTCACTCAAATTCAACTATTTTTCATCTATACTCTTCTTCAGTATGTACTAATGACTTACCATATTTCCTTTGCAACATTTGGTGCAAATGTTATTATATATTGTTTTAAAAAAGTATATATATATATATATTTATATATATATATATATAATATATATATATAGTTATTGGAAAAAATGTTTCTATGACTTGAAAATTTGAAGTAATTGTATTTTACAATTTACTCATTTTCTAGATATATAATTTTTTGTGGAAATTCAACAAAAATTTGTTAAACTTACAAGTTAAACTTACGTAATCTTTATAACATTCAAAAATACAATTTAAACAATGAAAAATTACAAATTATTTTTTGCACTTAAAAATAATCGTTATTTATACTTAAAAAAAAATTAATCACTATATCCTATAGTTATCCCGGCATTCTTAAGCAAACTACAACATTGCTTACGAGAATGATCCAGATATGATTTATGGTTAATCAAAAGTTTAATATTTAATATTTTGAAAAGGTTTCGCTGCTCACAATAGACTCATAAAAGGCCAATCGATATCAATATGATGAATGGCATTCTAAACAGACTCACTAAACGGGTACATTAACGCGGCGTATATCTTCAAAATAAGTTGAGTCGCTTCGATGAAATCCATGGATGTAAGTATAAGAAGTAGTTCCAGGAGCAAAGAGCTGAGAGGATTGGTCGAGCGGTGTGCAATTGACAAGTTGACATTCTACTTCTCCGCCGGGCAGCACGATGTCATCCCAGACATTCCCCGTCATTCTCCCTTCCCGTAACCTCTCTACCACTTGCCATTTACACAGGTTTAATAAATAGCCTCGTCCATAGGAGAAAATATATATCCACAACTGCTTCTCACCATGCTCATCATATTCAACACACCATGTCCAAGATAACGGAAATATAACCGGCGATAACATCGTTGCAGCTTTTATCCAACGTGCATTTGACGACTCATATCTCAGTATGTGGAAATGTCCGTTGTCATAAGCTACAAGCAGCACATTTTTCTCAACATTCAGACTGTCCCCAGAGTGAGTTTCAACCATGCTATCGTTCCAGGTTCTGGTATTCAGGTCAAAAAACGGAACAAGCCGTGCGTAAGAAACTGATCCAAAGAAATACAGTTTTTGGCACACCTCCACAAAAATCGGCTTCGGAGAGCAGTACTTGAGGTCGATGTTGATAAAACGTTGTACCCTATGAGTTATATGTTCATATGCAGGCATCTCCATTATATCCTCATGTATGCCATGTCTGCGATATACATAAAGCCCACCTGCGACCCGTCTTGAACTGCATATATGCATTGCAATATCATATGTAATAGGAGGATAAGTATCACATACTTCCTGCCATTGCCATAAACCTGCGCCAATGTCTAACACAATAATTCTAGTGATATGATTTCGGCCTTCTGGCCCTTGACCAAGATACAGCCTTCCGTCAACTACTCCTAAAACTCTTATGTGAAAGGGACTTGTACATATGTACGGCCCGTGTCCAGTAACTGGGGCGACGTTTCTCCATTCCCCATCGAAAAGTTTCACGACATGGTCGCCGTAGGGCACTATTCGACTAAATCTCCTATAAATTTGAAAACATTGCTCAGAAAGACTTCAACTAAATACATCAATAAGACACTATCGATCCAATGCGTACAGAAAAGTGTTGAGACCTCTTAGTACTGAACCTTTGAAATCTAACATTCGTATAATAATGGCGAAGAATGAAGAGCTGTAATTACCTGTACCGTAACCTAGCATTGTTTTCAAAGTATTCTATTGCAAGACGGCATTTGAGCGGCTGCCTCAAACGGGTTACTCCAGCAATGCGTTTTCCATTTTCGTCTAATGGTACTCCAGTTGCATCTAATGATTTCCTCCAAGCTCTGTTCAAGGCCCTCAGAAGCGGTCTGGTGTGCCACGGCAAGAGCGGAATTATTTCATCTTCCACAACGTGGTCAATAATACCAGGGATCAGTGAGTCGGCCATGGCCATGGCGATTGAATGGATGTCCTCGCAGCTCTATGCCATAATGGTTTATATATACATATAATATGATTCGGTTACCCTTTGGTATCCCCTCGGCCGATGTCCCTTCGTCTTTCTTCTCTGAAACCTTTTAGAACGCCCCACTTCTGTAATTTAAGTAACCCTTGCACTCTTCCATAACTCTATGCTTTTCCTACATGATAGGATCAAGGATCATGGTTAAGATAGTAGTTGGAAAAGAAAGGATTATGCATGGTAAGATCATGAGTATTATTCATGATTAAAATAGCCTTATTTATACGGGTGTGTAAGTTTTAATTAATTTCATATTTTAAAAGCTTTTTATTGTTAAATGTTATTTATTAAATAATGGTCAGTTATTTACCATTTATTTAATATAATAATTACTCATCATAATTCGTTCAGTAATCCATAATAATTCTATTCGTCAGCATAAAATAAACATAACCTGAGGGATCATATATATATAATTAATTCATTGAATTATCATTGTGTGAATTACAACCAGATCGAAATCTATGGAGGATGAAAAGGAATATTACACATATAAAGTGATTCTGTGTAAAGGTTTTGAGCGATTGAGTTTCAATTATTATTAGATTTTGCATGCTGAGGGATTATAGTAATAAATTTCTCATCAGTCTTTTTATTCTTGATTAGTTCAATTATTATTGGATTTTGCATGCTGAGGGATTATAGTACTAGATTTCTCATCGGTCTTTTTATTCTTGATTAGTTTGTAGAGTTTCTGTGAATTTTTAAGAACTTTAATCAAAGTTTTGACGATTTTTTTTAAATTATTAAATCAATTTTATAATTTTTTAACAAGTTTTCTCATTTTATTTTTAACAAGATTTCTCATTTTAGTTCTGATAAGTCGTAGAGTTTCTGAGACTTTAAAGAAGTTTATAGTTTTGATATTTTATTATTTATTTATAATTTCTTTTTTAATTATTAAAATCAATTTTATAATTTTTGAATAATTATTTTTATTTTTTATTGGTCTAGTGCATTTTGATGGGACACAATAAGTGTAGTGTAGTAAATTTTCATTTTTTTATTTGTAATTGTATAAGTGTATTAACACTTAGAGTGCTACTCTTCTACCCAATAATATTACAATTTATAGAGATCTAGGTTCCTTACATAAGCAAAGAGGAAGATTTCATTGTACAAAATGAGGGAGCAGTGAGTGGAAAGGAAGCACAATGAAAGTCTCCTCCACATCTTTAGGACTCATTGTTCATTAAGGCTGATCATTCTCACAAAACTTTCTTGGCTATATATTAGATAGGTTTTCCATCTTCCAAACTTCAAAAACTCTTAACAGTCATCACTGACAAATATAAGAAAAGAAAGTGTATGCAAAGACTAGAGTAAGGATATTTTATCAACTATTTTGAATTCCTCTCAATATATTTCATCATATGACATTTGAAGTGCTTGTCACTTGTAATTTGAAGTTCCCATATCAAGGAATGGATTTTTTTAACAATTTAAAAATGGAGGATATCACTATCA
>APFE031539789.1:0-11952 GCA_000404065.3 Pinus taeda
AAAGTATGAAAACCCAAACTTTGATGTGCGCCCTTGCCCTTTTGAAATCACTTCATATCCAGTGTATGCATGAAATAGTGCCAAAAGAAAAGCTGCTTCAATAGGTTGTATTTACCTGGCTGAAAGAAAAGTGCATCTCATCTGATATGGAAGATGCTTTTAGAGATGAGAATAAACAAGTAATAGGCTCTCCGGAAGGATTTCTATCTTCAAAGACTGCTACAACAGTGGGCCAGAGTGGACAAAGTTCCAGTAGACAGGATTGTTGTAAGATGATGTGCAAGAGGTCACATGTAGCGAAAAATAATCATGTCGATAATCATGCTAATGCGGTGGTTCTGTTTCCAATTGACGAGATAATACACTGGCATAATGCAATTAGAAAGGAATTAAAGGAAATTGCAGAGGAGGCACGACAAATACAATTTTCAGGAGATTTTTCGAATTTGTCCTCATTTAATGACCGTTTACAGTTCCTTGCAGAAGTTTGCATTTTTCATAGTATTGCAGAGGACAAAGTTGTTTTCCCAGCTGTTGATCAGAAGGTTAAGAAGGGTGTTTCATTTGTCAATGAGCATGCTCAAGAAGAAAGTCAGTTTAATGATTTTCGTCACCATATAGAAAGCATTCAAAATGCTAGAGTTAGTTCTAGTACATCTGAATTTTACAATAAGCTTAACGCCTTCCAAGTTTCATTGCACACATCGTCCTCTTGCACGCAGAACCTGTCACTTGTAAACTAATCACAGCGTTCCACTGCTTTTCCACGAGAAGCTAAACCTTCGCGCTATCATCTCTGTTGATATCGACATTCATCATTGCATTGATTCGAAGGTTATAACGCGCCATATGTTCCAGAGCCGAAGATTTAAATTGAAGTACTAAAATTCATTGTTAAGAGCACGGGGCAAAGCCTACCCATCCGTAAGCTTGAGGTTCATAATAATACAGACAAACGCAATTTTGTTACCATTTGAAATGCAATTCTATACGCCAAACTGTCACTCTGCATCCTATTCTTTCCAAGCCGGCACCGGTCAGCGACATTAACAGCACAAGAAAAGATGCATGCACTTATGCAGCATTGGCTCTCTACGATGACACTATACCTATTACCGCTGGGAAGATTAGTACATTGGTGAAGGCAGCAAATGTGCAAATAGAGTCCATTCGAAACTGGACGGGTTTTCAAGATTGAGTCTCCCACGGATTGAGTCTAGACAGCGATAAAAGCATAGCACACGGACAGTGATAAAAAAATTTGGACAGCGTATGTATAAACCCACAGTGTTACCAATGGGACAATGTTACCAAACGCTGTGTTGAAATGGGACAACGTTACCAAACGCTATCAGAGCATTCAGCATTTCAACACTGCGCATTAAATAGACACCATATAACGTTGTCGACGCCACTGCATTTAAAAAGGGATACCATTACCAAACGCTATCAACATTTCAACGCTCTGCTATCTATCAGGGCAGGCCTCAGGGATGGAGCTACTTGGACCCAACGACTGAAGGAAGAGTATCAATCCTTCATCAAATACATGGGTATGAACAAAGCCAACGATAATGACTCGTTCAGGATCTCAGCCAACGCAGATGGCACTCGGTGGGCTGCAAGTGAGAGATTCTGTGTGACGAAAAATAGAAAGGCAGCGTTATGGACAGAGGTGTCAGGACAGAGGCGTTATGTCAGGACAGAGGCAGAGCAGCGCTGGAAGGACAGAGGCGTTATGTCAGGACAGAGGCAGTGCAGCGCTGGAAGGACAGAGGCGGTGGTCAGAACAGCTTGGACAGCGCTGGTCAGGGAATAATGGACAGCACTTCTTTCAGGAATGTTCATGGGCAATGAGGCAGAGAAACGTTCAAGTGAATATGGCAGAAATAAACTGCACAGAAAGGCCATAAACAAATGGCTCAAATTAATTATGCAAGGCAGGAATACGCCTGCTCTGATACCATGTTAAACACACATGGGGAGCAAGAGAGATATGAAAGATAAAACATGCAATACAATTTTTATTATCACTTGATATACATTTATAGTACAATGTGTGACTCTTGGGTTTCACATCCCAAGGTCCCTTGGACTCCTTTTGTCCATTCGGCTACCACACTAACCCATTGAGGATTAGGTGTCCAACAATAATAACTTATATTTGTCTTTCTAGTTTAGCTATGTGGTGGTATTTAGTTTTTCTCCTTGGAATTAAATCTAGAAATCACCAACACTAGCTTGTGGAGAGGTGACAGAAGGGCATTCATATTACCCACACTAAGGTTTAAGTTTCACCACTAAGAAACTTGAGCTTGTTTTTGTGTTTTCATTTACATGGGTGATAATGATAGTGCTTGGGAAAGGTATCAAACAACAATTCCATAGAACAATGTCTTACGAATTGGTTTAGGAAGAAGGAATTAAAGGCCACCAAGGAATTATTTTATTTGAAGAATCTTCGGCCAAAATCACATAGAAAAACTTTTGTCGACGCGTTTCGAACCAACCAATGTGGTTCATTGTCAGGACAACTTGTCCTGGCGATGAACCACACTGGTTGGTTCGAAACGCGTCAACAAAAATTTTTCTATGTGATTTTCGCCAAAGATTCTTCAAATAATTAATATGGATCACAGAAGTCTCAATTCAATAAAGGAATTATTTTGTAAAATTCTCTAGGGTATTTGGATAGTGTGCAATGACATTTTATTCAATGATAAGTAAATGCCACCCTTCCAAGTATTCTTGTAGACATATGGCTTATTTCAAGGTTGCAAGTTAATGATGAAGGAAAGAAACCCTAAGAAACTTTCCCAATTAATTATAGATAAAACATATTTTTGGGATTTCTTTGCTAGGGCCAATTAAGAGCTTCAAACATTCAACATTAGTTGAAGTATTAAGTATTTCTTTATAGTCAAATTGTCAAATTTAAAGCAACTTTGGGTATAGGCATTAATAATCTAATTAAGTGGATAATGTTGGGATGTCTATTAAAGTTGACAAATGAGCAAGGTATTGATTGCTTACAAATTTATGGGGATTCTCTTCATGTCTTCAATTTGATGAAAAAGGATTCCCAAATTTTGATTATTACTCTCAAAGTTCTACTTAACTAGTTAAAATTGTTTCCAAGGTCCTATGTCATATACTCACAACTATAGAGAACACACCACCAAGGCTAATGCACTCTCCAAAGACAACAATCAAAATTGGAATTATAGTAATGAAAATAACTTTAGATGGTTCTCTTCAAATCATCTTAACAAGTCATTTGATGTATGAATTTAGGGATGCAAATTTTAATAATTATTTTTTATGATGTTGTAAAGAAGCTCCATTTTTTTTTGCAATGTTTATTGGCCCTCTAAAGCCCAAGTATATGGACATAATATTATAAAAGAGCAATTTTATTTTTGTTTATGTTGAATGCCAAAGGAAAAGTATATTGTTATAATATTTAGAGGTTTTTCTGGGGAGTCCTAAATGACTATATGATTTATGTCAAGTGCTATGGAACTACAAAAAATGCAATCATCAATTCAACTTTGAATAGAAAGTGCATTTGTTCTCTTGAAGAGTATTTTAAAAAGAAAAAAACATTAGTGATAATTTGTAAAGTTTAATATGAATAAATCTATATTCAAGCCACACACTTTAATCTTTTGATTAAATCCATGTTTTCTTAATTTCCTTAAATTTGTGGTTATTTGATCTCCACATAAATTTTGGTATCGATGGGGATCCCCTTTTCAACTTTATGTCAAATTTAAAACACACAAAAAATAAAAAAATAGGATTAAAAAACTTAATCTATCTTGTTAAAATTTGATCAAATTAATAGAACAACTCCTAAAAGTTACTTGTGAAATGTCCATAATGTCTCTAGATTATATTTGCTTAAAATGTTTCCCAGATTTGACATTTTGACACACTGTTATCTATTTTCAAGGAATTTCCTACTTTTTATCTATATATATATTATAATATATATATATGATATAATTGGATACAAGTCTTGCCTCTTGTCAAGTAAAGTTCTTAAGGCCGTGTGGATTTCTTCCATTGTGGCAAGTTGTTAGATACAATAGTTCCATGTTGTGTGGTTGATTTGGGTTTCCTTGCTTAGTGATCTACTAAGGTCTCCCCTAAACAAACCAACTGAGCAAAAGTGGTCTTTCTAATTTCCTTTTCCCTTTTTGGTTAAAGCCAAAACTAGTGAAGCACATCTTGTAGGAATGCTCCTTTGTGAGATCTTTGGGCTCATGTTAACTCTTGGTGGGTCAATATCCTCCAATAACATTTGCAGCAGTGCTGTTTGGTGATTCCTTATCAAGATTTGAGGTTCCTTCACTAGTATGTGGCACTTATTGAGAGTTTTTGCTTTGTATATCCTTTGGAAACTTCATTGTAAGTTTACTTTTGACACCATAATTGATGAAAAATTGTTTTTGATAACGAGGTTTGTTTTCAAATAGTTTTTGATCAATTATTGTGAAATACTTTGCAAAAGAGCATTACTTATTAGAGATGCCAAATTATTAGATCTGACCACTTATTTTGATTTCAAAGCTATTTTAATTACGGTTTGAAAGAGAATATGATGCGCATTTTATCTGCCCTTCTTATTTTTTCACTTTTTTCTAGCTACCAATGTAAATATTTTCCTATAAATCTATGAACTATATTTCACCAAATAAGTCTTGTTTTGTAATTATATTCCACAAGGGAGTAAGCTAATACTTTAGCAAAATAACCTCCTTTCAAACACAAATTTGTCTAGAGTTATAAAGAAATTTTCCTCTCATTGCTTCAAATCAATTCATTCTTTCATGTTGCATTTATAATAATCTTTATTTGTCTTTTGTACCTAACATACTTAACAACAATACTTGATTGTTCTTTTTCTCAAAATTGAAATTTAAAAATTGTAAATATGAACTTGTTGATCCACATTCATTATTTCATGTTGCATTTATAGTATAATCAACAATATATTTAATGATAATATTTAGTTCCCCTTATAATTAAAATTTACAAATTATCATAAATTTTTAATAATAAATTGTTTAATCAATAAAAACAATCATTTATACTCCTACACTTAAATTCAACTCTTTCCAATAATACATTTACCTTTTATTATGGTGTTTACATTTATATAAAAAATGATTGGAACAAAATGCATTTTTAAATGATTTTAACATAGTAAATATACACCACTCAAAACTCCTTAATCAAAACACACTTACCATATTGAAAAAGCATTGGTTTAAAAACACTTTTAAAATCATATAAATTTTAATCATACATATTTAAAAAAAAAAAAAATCAGAACAAAAACCCTCTAAACATATATAATCATCCATTAAAAAAATAGATTGCAAAACAAAAGCAATAATCATGCAACTCAAATAATTAATAACTTTAAAACATCATAACTTTTAAATGGAAATATTAAATATCATCTCTTTTACTACTTTCAGGAGAAAAATGGATATAATATGGCATTTATTAGTCTCCACCAAGGCAACACTAACCATTCCATTTCTCTCTTGAACACTACCAATTTATCATTGACCACTCCAAGTTATAATGTTTAACTTTGAAAAACAAATATTTATTTTTCAATATTATTATTTTTCAAACATTTGATTAAGCCATAACTTGAATGTGGATAACTGGCTCAGATTTTTTGTCATAATTTCTAAATACAGTTGCAATATTTCTGCCATACCTAATAAATATTTGTCTAGTGAATTTTCATTGTTAAGCTTCACACACTTAAACCACCCAAAATTAAAATCCTTGAAAAAAACACGTAAATAAGCTATTTACCATCATTTAGTGCCCACAATTATTTAAGCAAGTATTTGGATTAAAAAAAGAGAGAGAAGAACAAGTTTCAAAAATATATTCTTATCAAGTATTATTATCTATGTGTTTTTCTGCACTTTAATAAATAAGAATAAAAATGTAAATGTGTAGATTTACTAGTAATTACTATCTATTACTAGCTGTAACCAGGTGGATCATAATAAACATTATTACTAGCTGTAACCAGGTGGATCATAGTAAACATACCCATGAGATGATAGACTAAACATATTAGCAATGGCCATGTTAACCAATACTCATACAATTGGGTGATGGTGCTCACATACATCCCAAAACAGGGCTCTTTTGCGAACCCACCCACTATAACAAAAGATCTAGTATCCTTGTTGCAGTGCAGAGCCTCTTTTTATCCACAACCAATACATATAATCCACACACGCAAATGAAAACAATATGAAGATGCTTTTCAAATACCTGCAAATAGGCAACGAATGCAGTGACAGAACAATCGTCTTCAAAATGGCAGCATTCTTCACTTGTCCAGACCTTAGTACACAGCATGACATAGCAGCAGCAAATGACCACTACTGCGCAGGTTCAAAACCTATGAGCATCGCTTCAGTTGAAATCCCACCAGTCCTGAGTAACCAATCCAATCCCAACCTCTACAACAGGTTTTCATCACTCTCCTATGCC
The DNA here is from genome assembly GCA_000404065.3 of Pinus taeda. Classification (NCBI taxonomy): domain Eukaryota; kingdom Viridiplantae; phylum Streptophyta; class Pinopsida; order Pinales; family Pinaceae; genus Pinus; species Pinus taeda. Next base: position 6,538 of record APFE031539789.1, read on the forward strand.
GCCACTGGTATCCTGCTCACCACTTTGCGATGAAAATCCCCATCTGACATGCAGATATACGACCGTGAAGGATAGTTCATACCTTTCAAAGACTTGTTCATCGCCATTAAGGCCCTAAGAGCATTGAGCCTCGGCTTCAGTCTCTTCTCGATGCTATACTGCAGAGCTGCTGGGCAACCCAAAATAGCATTGCGAGGAAGCTTCCATTCCTCAACAAGAAACTTGACATTCTGCCGCACTTTATCCTTGGACGACCCCAGAAGCTGCGGCAACCTCTTAACGAGAATCCCGACTTCCTCCTCTGTAAACCCCAATTCTCTCAAATTTTCCAATTTTACCTTAACAGTGTCCTTGTTCAGCATACTCAATCGAAGAAAAGCGCGAGCAAACGCCTTAGACCCCTTCTCAATGCCCATCCCTTCAACATCTTTAACAAGCCCCACCAATAGTTTTTTAGACAATGCTAAAACCCTAGGGTTCTTTAATATGACAGACGTGATTGCACTGTGGTTCGAAATGACTTTTCCCGCAATTTTATTAGAATCTGGGTTCGAAACGACGGATGCTAGATAAGGATCAAGCACCGACTGCAGAAAACAAACCTTCGGTTGCAGCGAACGGTTAACATTTAAATAAAAAACACAAGAGTTTCTATTGAGGGCTTGGTGCAATTTCTGACCAGTGAGGCCGATCCTCTCCAGGAATTCAACCTTGGGCTTGACAATGCCCTCGAAACTGTACCGTAACAACTTGGGGTGTGTGGAAAAGACTTTCCGAAGACTGATTTGTTTAAAACCCTTGTCTCTCAGGAAATGTAGGGTTTGCCGTGAATTATCGTACGATTTTTGAGCAAGTAAATATGGTGTTCTCCTGCAAATGGTGTTGGCCTCGTCGAGAGAGAAACCACATTCGTTGAGAAGGAAGCTCGCTACTGGGGTGCTTTCAAAGGAGGGAGGCGATGAAATGGGGACGTTGAGAGTCGAATAAAATGCTGATAATAATTTTGTTGGAGTTTGAACAAGGCGTGAGGAGAAGAGGCTAATGAAGGCCGGAATGGCATGGATGTGCTTCAGAGATTCAGCTATCGGGCCGGAGACCGTTCGAACAGATAGCGTTGCGGCCATTATCGACACACAAAACACTTACACAGTGTTCAACCGATTTCAGAATGAGATTTCGATGCTTTACCCTTTATGGAGAGAAGACGTTCTTGCCCAAATTCTATTTTGGATGGGCTCCAGTTCAAATGTTGCGGTCACGGTCACATGGATCTGGTCAATACTCGATTTCCGTTGCTTGTGCATTTGGCCTTTTTCAAAATAAAGCGTAGTGCAAGTCGTTAAGTTTACATCAACGATTTCGTTTTATGAATCCAATAAATAACCTTTCGAGGTGTAGACCAGGCGTAAAGGCTAACGCGCATTTGAGATTAGTGTGGTTTATTGGAATTAGGGCTATATCGCACTTGAGGATTTACCTATTTGGGTAGGTTACATCTCATCGATTTTTGACGAGTAAGGCTAATTATTTGGGTAGGTTACATCTCATCGATTTTTTTAACTAGTAAAGCTAATTTTTTTTTTGGAGTTGTGCGATTTTTTGGAAATTTTTCTGGTGTATTTTTACCATCTAATTTCTTTAAAATCCATCAGGAATTTATTGAAATACTAGTAAAGCTAATTTTTTTTTGGAGTTGTGCGATTTTTTGGAAATTTTTCTGGTGTATTTTTACCATCTAATTTCTTTAAAATCCATCAGGAATTTATTGAAATTACAAGTTTGATGGGTAATCCCTGCACAATTGAAATTCCCTAGGAATTTTTCAGGGTGCCGAATCTATATATGCACTCAAAAAACTAGTTTAAATAACACAAATCAAGATTTCACCTCAATTTTTTCCACTGGAAAATCTTAAAAGTCGCAATAAAGGCAACTCTTATTTTTTTTTATTTTTTTATTTTTTTATTTTTTTTCGGGAATTTAGTTTTTATAGAATTAAATTGTAAGATGTTGGAGTAGTTGGAAAAGAGTCTAGTAGGGTTTGTTGTGAATTATCATAGTATTTGGGATCAAGTAAATATGAATTTTTTTTTGTAAATAGTGTTGTGGGTTAAGGAGAGAGAATTTACAACCATTCAGAAGGAATTTTGCTACTATGGTGTTACTTTTAAAGGAGGTAATTGACAAAAGGGGGTTTTGATTTTTTTAATAAATGATGTTAAAAATAACCTTATTACATTTTAGACTAGGAGTGACAAGGAGAGCATGATGAAAGCACGGACATAATGGGTGTCCCTTCATGGTTCAATAACTAAGGTGGAGCCTATTTGGAATGATGACATAGAGACCATTCTCCACATACAAAATCCCTACAAACTTTGCAAAACCAAAGTCATAATCAACTTCATGACTTAGCCTAAAGAGAGCATCTTCAACAATAAGACGCAAGCTCAACAATAAAGGGATGGCTTGGCCCAAGTTCAACTCACAACTAACATTGGTGGGTGCAATTTGTAGGCATTTTCACTTAGCATAGGGGTTATAATGGTTGTAAGTAAGCTTTATCTTTGGATCCCTCCTTTGTAAACCCTTAAGACTTGTCAATTCCTCTAGATGCGAAGAAAAAAAAAAAAAAATCACAATCAAAGCCCTTTACAATTTCTAAAGATCAACACTCTTGCACATAATGTTTTCTCTTTCTAACGTAGGATTATGCTTTTTGGTCCATAAATTGAAGGTGATGATGGATCTTAGACTAAACATATTAATTTGAGTGGATCTAACCTAAATCTCAAAGATCAAGTTTCTAAAAGAGCAATAATTGCAAATATGAGTTGAATAAGTGAAAAGATTTAGGCTTGAATTTTGGGATTTGAGGAGGGAAGAAGATGAATCACAAGGGTAAAACCAAGAGACTCAACATCTCATATCTTCTTATATAATGTGAAGAGAAACCATAACAGCTAAGAGATCACAACCTTTGAAAGAGATTATATGTCCTCATTATAAAAAATAAAGGCCTCCAATCACAGAAAAATTAAAGTGGGGTATTTGTCAATCTAAACTATGATATTCCAAGGAGTGGTAAAATGTATTTAATAAGGTGTTCAAGTTTCTTCTCCGAGTTATATTTATTGTTCACTTACATTCAATCTTCCTCATTTGGTATAAGCAATTGTTAGGTCCCAATAATAATAGTGATCTCCCCATTACTATTGTCATTGTATCCCTTATTGTTATTATTGTGCCCCTATTGTCCCCATATTATTATTATTGTGCCCCATAGAATCCCTCTATTGTTATTTTTGTGCCTTTATATTATTATTGTTAGGTTGGCTTGGTTATATTGTGACCCCGTAGACTCCTATATATAAAAACGAGGTTTTGTCATTTGAATCGTCCAAGAATTGTTCATTTATGTAATGTAAAGGAGGTTGCCCCCTCAAAGAGGCTTATTCCTAAGGTGTTGATATATCTTTCTATCTTTTTTGTGAGCTAGTTTCATAACATTTGGTATCATAGCTTTGGATTCTAGGGTTTCGCTGCTCCAAACAGGTCATCGTGGCATTTTCGCTATTATTATTATTATTATTATATTATTTTTTATTATTTTTTTAATTTTTTATTTTTATATTTTTCTGTGATGTTTCAGAAGCAAAAAAAAAAAAAACCATTTGAGAAGGATTTTGCTGAAGCTCAAGTCTGAATTTCGGATCTTGTCTTGCTTTATTTTTAGAGATATGATCTGAGGAAGCTAGGGTTTTTGCAAGCTCCAGAATTTCATCTAAAACAGGTCATCGTGGAAGTTTCGCTATAACTTGTTCGCTATGAAGTTTCAGAAGCTAAAAAAGACCCATTTGAGAAGAAAGCAGTCTAAACCTCAGCTCCAAATTTCAAATCTTGTCTCGCTATATTTTCGGAGATATAATATGAGACATTTAGGGTTTTTGTAGACTCCCGAATTACATCCTAAGCAGATGACCTTAGGAAAATCGTCATAACTTTTTCTCTAAGCATCAAATTGAAATTTCGTAAGAAGTTAAAGAATGAAGACGGGCTGTAGTTTTCTGTGTATCAGTGTCAGGTCCTAAGGTTGAAATAGTGACACGTGGCACATCGTAAAATTTCGTTCTACTGAACTAGTCTATAATCAGGTCACGATGGGAGATTTGGCATAACTCTTCCTTGGAGAATACAATTTCGATAAGACTGGTGGCAATAGAAAGAGGACACAGAGGGCTACTGCAGGTTATGATTTCAGAACTGGGAGATCCAAAATTACAAAGGTACATCAAATTCAATATCAAGCTCCTACAAAGAAAAAAAAGTGTGTATTTTTTTAAATTTTTGCATAAGCTTGGTTTGAAAAATAAGGTTGAAGGAATTCAAGGGGCGTAGTGAAGCATTATTATCGGTAATTGATGCCTCGAAGAAAGAAAATGGAAACACCTAGTAAGAAACCTGAAATCTCTAGCATGACTCATGAAGAAGAGGAAGAAATGCAACATGATATATCAATATTATGAAATCAAGTGCAACAAACTTCACTCGCACAAAAGGTAATAGAAAATAAGATGGATGGTTTAAAAAAAGACGTAGAAGCTAAGATGGATGGTTTAAAGAAAGGTGTAGAAGCTAAGATGAATGACTTGGAAGTTAATATGGACGACATGGAGGCTAAGATGGATGGCGTGGAAACTAAGATGGACAGTGTGGAAGCTAAGATGGATGGCGTGGAAGCTAAGATGGATGATTTAAAGAAAGGCATGGAAGATTTGCAGACAAATTTGAAGACAGATTTGACAAAGTTTCGACAAGGAATGCTTACTAATGGCGAAAGGGTAGCAAAGGAAACTCAGGATGAGAACAAAATAAATGTTAATCATGATTTCATAGACTCTAATGTTGGATTGAAGGACCACCATGTTCCAAAGATCGATATGAGGAAGTTTGATGGCAAGGATCCCGGAACATGGATACTACAGATGGAGCAATTTTTCGATCTCCATAAGTGCAAAACACACAAAAGGTATGTATTGCAACTTTATATTTGGAACCAAATCAATTTGTATGGTATCAATGGCTTTGCTCTGGTAAACAAATTATCACTTGGGCAATTTTTACGGAAGAATTGACAGCACATTATGAGGATACAAAAAGCAACACTTTTTTTAGCCAATTGATAAGTCTCAAACAAAAGGGTTCAATATTGGAGCACATTGAGGAGTTCCAAAAATTGAACATAAGGGTAAAAAATATTCCAGAGGAGCATAGGATTGATGTGTTCATAGGGACTTTAAAGGATAACATCCAACATGATGTTCGCCTTTGGGAACCTGATGCATTAGAGAAGGCATTCAGGTTAGCAAGAAAAATGGAAAGAAAAATTATGGCAACCAGGAAGCATACCACTCA
>APFE031539789.1:15389-46532 GCA_000404065.3 Pinus taeda
GAGAAGGAAATGTTGGCAATACTCCAAGCACTTAAGAAATGGCGACCCTACCTAATGGGAAGACACTTCAAGGTAAAAACGGATCATGATAGCCTTAAATACTTTTTAGAACAAAGATTATCCTCTGAAGAGCAACAAAAGTGGGTCACAAAGATGTTGGGTTATGACTTTGAAATCATCTACAAAAAAGGGAAGCAAAATGTGATGGAAGATGCACTCTCAAGAAAGGATGAGGATGTGGAAGCATTGTTGTGTGCCATTTCTATTATCCAACCAGATTGGATAAATGAAGCAAGAGAGGAATGGAAGAATGAAGAAGAACTGTGGGCACTTATTCAAAAGCTACAACAAGGTTCCAGTATGTCTGATACATTTAGCTGGAAAAATGATTCGTTATGGTACAAAGATCGCTTATACCTCTGTAAGAATTCCCAGCTAAAACAAAAGATTCTTATGGAATTGCACACTTCTCCCTTAGGAGGGCACTCAGGATTTCTAAAAACCTACCACAGGGTTAAGAAGGATTTTTTTTGGGATGGCCTTAAATCAGATATTCAAAAGTTTGTGGCAGAATGTTTGGTTTGCCAACAAAATAAAGTTGAAACAATTAAGACTCCAGGACTATTACAACCTTTATACATTGCAAGCCAACATTGGAGGAGGTTTCAATGGATTTTATCACAGTTTTACCCAAGTCCGAAGGAAAGAGTGTTATCATGGTGGTAGTGGACAAACTTACCAAGTATGCACACTTTTTTGCATTATCTCATCCACTTAAAGCAAGTACAGTTTCTACTGCATTTATGGAAACAATTCGAAAGCTACATGGAAATCCAAAGATTATTGTAAGTGACAAAGATCCCATTTTCACTGGAAATTTTTGGACATAATTATTTTCTTGTCTTGGTACTCAGTTAGCTCATAGCGCATCTTATCATCCTCAATTTTGGTAGGCCAAACTGAGATAGTTAAACAAATGTTTGTAAGGATATCTTCGTTGCTTTGTATCTGATAAACAGACACAATAGGTCAAATGGTTGCCTCTGGCTAAATGGTGGTATAACACTTCCTTCCATACTGCAACAAAAAAGACCCCATTTATGGAACTTTATGGATATCATCCACCATCCATCACATCATATTTAAGAGAAAATTCTAAGGTTCAAGCAGTGGAAGATCACATCGAGCATCAGTAAGAAGTTCTCCAACTCTTAAAGGATAACCTCACCTTGGCACATAATAGAATGAAACAGCAGGAAGATCAACATCGCAGCGAAAGAAGTTTTGAGGTAAGTGATTGGGTATTCCTATGGCCACAGCCATATAAACAAATGTCCCTCAAGCAAGCTAAGAAGGATAACAAATTATCAACAAAGTATTATGGTCCGTACAAGGTGTTGCAAAAGATAGGTACTATGGCATACAAATTGGAGGTTCCTGCAGCTTCTCGAATGCACCCAGTTTTCCATGTTTCATGCTTAAAGAAGGTTATAGGTGACAAGCTTCCAGTTCGGAAAATACTAGAACCTGATGAGGAATGAAAAATCATATTGGAACCTGAAGCAGTCAAAGAAACAAGAACTCGACAGCTACGAAATCGATCAATTTCAGAGTATCTCATCAAGTGGAAGAACTTACCCGTTGAAGATTCCACATGGGAGGATAAGAATTTTATATGGAAGCATCCAGAACTACTCAAGCGTCGAGGACAAAACTTTTTTGAGGGAGAGGGGCATGTTAGGTCCCTATAATATTAGTGATCCCCCCATTACTATTGTCTTTGTATCCCTTATTTTTATTATTGTGCCCCTATTGTCCCTATATTGTTATTATTGTGCCCCATAGAATCCCTCTATTGTTATTTTTGTGCCTTTATATTATTATTGTTAAGTTGGCTTGGTTATATTGTGACCTCGTAGACTCCTATATATAGAAAGGAGGTTTTGTTATTTGAATCATCCAAGAATTGTTCATTTGTGTAATGTAGAGTAGGTTGCCCCCTCGAAGAGGCTTATTCCTAAGGCATTGATCTATCTTTTCTATCCTTTTGTGAGTTGGTTTCATAACAGCAATACACCACGTTTACCAAATGCTTTCAAGCATAGGCCTATAAAAGTAACCTTAGACACTTTTTGCAAATATATAGAATAATTAAAGAAACAAAGGGCAAAAAGAGAAGCTAAACTTAAAATAATTTTGATACCAAATTCACATCTTTTAAAGACAAAATCCATAGACAAATAGACAATAAAATAATTAAATTGGAGGATATGTTGGAGATAGTGAAGACCAAACTACAAGGAAAGGAAAAAGAGTATAAGGAATGAAACAACTAACCTAGGAAGGAGACATTTATAATTTAAAATTCCTTTGAATGAAAGATGATTTGGAAGTGTTAAAGGGGAAGATAAATAACATATGTCAACCATAAATGGATATTAAACCCATTAATGATGAAATGAAGTTAATAAAATTACACCACCAACATAACAAAAAGAGCTCTAAACCTCATAAATTTTGGTCAATCGAAGGATGGAGAGGAGGACACTAAAACTAGTAAAGGAAGAAGTACAAAGCAAGTTACAAATTGAAACAACTTATCACACAAAAGTAAAGAGTTTGGACAAAATAATTGAACGTGATATAGTTTAATACATCTTAAGATAAGCTTTACTAACCATAAATATGGCTATTTAGTGAAACTTCAAGTCTAAAAATGTTAGAAATATTTGTAGATGAGAACCCCATTCTAGCATATCAAGTTAATTTACTAGACAAAGCTCAAAACATAAAGTCAACTAGGAAGGAAAAATAATTGCAAATAATTGCAAATAAAAAAAGAATGATTAGATATAAAGACAAAAATATATATAATTGGAAAACTCTAGGTAAACGTCCCAAGTTAAATTGAAGTTTCCATAAAATTGATTTTATATTGTTTGTTGAAACTTGGGAACATGAAGAACATATGGTTTATAATGCAAACACATTTGTCATTGTGGTCAATATGGAACTTGAGACCTCTCACAAAAGCATAAGAGGCATAGCTTGTTACATAAGGAAGAACATTTCTCCTTATATTAAACTTCACAAGGAAGACCCTTTCAATGAGTACATATGGGTGAAGATTTTAGACATGAATACTAGAATTATTTATTGAACAATCTATTACTTTGCACCTATAAGTACTATATTTTATAAGAAGAACATTTAAGTTATAAATTGCCCATATGATAGCTTAGAACATTATATTTCTTATTTAATAAATTAAGGCAATATCCATTTGCCAAGGATATTTAATGTTAAAATAAGAAGATTTTTCTTTTTAAACAATGGTGAATAGGTAATACGATGGAGTAATCTGGGTGAGGCCCAGGATCAAATCTTCTAGCTGCCTCTATAACACCAAGAGTATATCGAACTTCCCACAAGACAAATATATCAAATAAATTATGATTTAGCAAAAGCCAAGACATCGTCGAAGGGAAGCATCTACTCTTCGAGCCTTATCACAACAGGTCAAAATGTCCCTCCATGACAAGGCGAAGGGGAAAACAAACCATTTTCCCAACCACCGGGGTTACAATATACCATTGTTGTATAATTTGTTTATGTATAATTTAGTCCTTATTAGGTCACTACTTCAAACGTTATGGGGAGGAGTTTAGGGTAGGAGCCACATGTGGGGGATCAAAATTGTTAATTGTCCCACTAAGCATCTAATCACAACATCCAACTTTGAATTTGACCCCAAAATTATCTCAACCTTGCTTTTATACACACACACACACATTTGATCAATCTAATCATGTGATGCATAAAAATTGATGAATCCAACAAAGCACTTGAGGAAAATAAAAGGAATGAGGCATACCCGAATAAAACATATACAAAATATGCCCAACAAATCTAGTAATGCATACAATTAACAAATCATATAAAGCAATCAATGAAATTACATTCCTATTTGATATATCTATTTATAGTTGTTACCAAATAAGAATAGACAGAAAATTGCATCGTGGTTGACTTTCCATAGTGCATTGTAGGCTAGGTTAATTGGTGTTTGTTGCCTCTAATACCTAAATTCGATAATCACTCCTATGTCAAGCAATTAATCAACCTTAACTCCAATTACAAAGATGGAAAGGTGTTATGGTCTGGTGAAATCCTTCTTTCTTGTTGTGGCTAGTTGTTGTCAATCAACCTCCACCATTTATGAAGGGAAACATCATAACCACAAGTGTGCCTATTTTATATATTTGTTGTGTTCATTTCTATTTATTAAAACTTGGGAACATGAAGAATATATGGTTCAGGACATAAAATAAATTTTCATTGTGTTCGACATGGAACTAGAGATTCTCTTACAAAAGCCTTGGAGGTATAGCTTGTTACATAAGGAAGAAAAATTATCCTTATATTAAACTTCACAAGAAAGACACATTCAATGAAAAAATGAGTAGATATTGATGTAGGTGCATAGGTGGAGAATAAAATTCGATGAATATTGGATCGAAGCTTGCCGATGTGATGGGATGGTCACATGGTGATGATGGGAGAAATTTAAATGTTTTTGTCAAGAAATTGTAACTCTTTACATTAGAAAGAGAGTTTTGTTTTTAGAATAAGTTGGAGGAACTATTTCCTAATGGAAATATAGTTTCAGTTTCCCTCATTTTGTGGAGAAGAGGAAATGATTCATATTGTGACTCTTGGTTATCCCATGTTAGCTTTAGAGAGGAAGAGTGTTTTAGAAGAGCAGATGAATAGAGGTAGAAGAGGAGGAGGAGAAGAGAAGTTGTGTCGCAAGGAGAAGAGGTTGAGGCTGAGAGGCCTAGGCTGCATATACCCACTTTGTATATCTAGCCAATTTAATATATATGTGAATTTGATTAATGAGAAATATGTTTACATGTGCCTCTGTGTTTGTTTACCTTCTCTATCTATGTATTATTAATGAAGTTGTTTGTATTTGGGGTAAACGTAAATGACTGATAGAGTGAGTTAGCAATCCAAGTGTGATTCTTGTTGTTTTGGTACAGAATATGAATATTTGAATTCATGAGGATTGTGATGTATGAGAGACATGAAATTCATGAAAGAAAGGAGCTTAAATCGATTCACGATTTTAATTAGAGGGTGATTGCTAGGCCTACAGTAAAATGTAAGTTGACTCTGAGTGTTGAAAATAGTGTAAAACCTGATTGAGATCCCTGTGTTTAACCTTGCGTCCATGTGACGATTTTGAACAAGAGTTGGTGAAGATTTTTGTTGTTAGAAATCAATGTAAACTCTAATTAAGATCTAGAGAGTTGATTTACATTAGAAGTTTGAATATCATGGCCCAACCATTGTGTTGTTGTTCATGGCACTTTTTGGTTTTGTTTGAAAACCCCATGGATGAATGTTTTGTGTTTAGGAGTAGATACTACTTGGAATTTACAATGTAGAATGCACTGTCACAGAAAACAAAGTAACTTGTTTGAGTGTTGTCAAAACCCTTTTTGTGACTGATTTAGATTGACAAATGTGTTATGATCTTGCAAATCTGATGGAGAAAGGTGTATGAAACCATATATGGTGTTAAGGATATCCTTAAGGTCATGGATTATTGATTAGGAACCAATTCAAAGTTGTTTCAGGTTCACTGAATTTGAAATACAATTTTTTTGGAGCGTTATGAAATAATTTTGTAGCGCTTATAGGTTTTTTTTAATACACTACGAAATTATATCGTAGTGCCTACAACCAACAATTTTCAGGACTACATGTTGGGTTTTGAATGCTTGTTTTGGTCTGTCATTGCACCACTTACTAATTTGAAACCTATGGAGTTGAATGAGTTGAGGAAAAGGATTGGAAGGTGGGAGGAAGACCTCTCATAGAATTTTTCAAAACAAACCCATATTCTCTCTTTTTGCCTACATATTTTAAATGTTGCATGAAATATTGTTGGGAAGATTTACATAGTTATGGATTGAGTTATCATGGGTTACTAGAAGCTGGGGTAATCCGACCTGCCCTCATTCATCAAGTGGTATCAGAGCTAAGCTACATCCCTTAGAGAATATCAAGTGGTGATGAGCCAAATCGCTCTTTGGTGATGCAGTCAGAACAACAGAGATTGGATTTAGAGTTACAATACAACTGAAAGTGAAATGAAGTGATAGCTGAGATGCTTACATGTCAAGAAGATTTTATTCATGTACATATGGAATTTCCAGTTTTGAAGACAACTTGATAGTGAAAAGAGGTTGAAGAGAAGAAGAATCTTACAGCAAGAGGGGGACAATTTTAATTCTTAGGAAGTAAGTGATATGATTGTAGGGAAGTGAAGAGTTGATGTGCTCTTGAGGAAAAATAAGTGTATCGGTTTGAAAGGAATGGTTCAACAAGTAGACCTAAAAAATATTGTGGAAGATGAGATTTGGTTATAAATCTTATAAAACTGAATATGATGTTTATGCTAACTTGGTCATTAAAATAATTGTGTTTGCATGACTGAATTGGTAGCAGCTACCATAGAAAGTAAGTTATGATAAAGGAGAAGGAGCAGGAAAAATCTCTTAGATGAAGAAATGGAGATAGAACCCAAGAATCAAGATAAATTTACTGAAAACTAAGAAGAGTGACTAGTTGAGTATGCAACAACCAACAAATTTGAAAGTTGAGGAGTAAGAGTACTCAAGAAGCGGTTCTACTATAGAGTACCTAGAGAAGAAAAGATACTAAGAGGATGAATTGGTATGGGTGACAAGTAGCAGGCTTGTTATATAGGAAAGAAGGGCTTGTTGCAGCTCACTAATAGAAAAGGAGAGTTCACAAGAGAAGAGATGAAGATGGTTGTTATTAGTCATAATAGGGGTTCAAAGGAAAGTCACAAGCAGAAGAAGAAAAGTGTCAAAGTTGTGGACTCAAAGGAATGAGTAATGAAGAATTTGAGAAGGAGATTGTTGAGTTAAGAGCAGAACTCAATCATGTGAAACAATTTATACAAGAAATTCAATATGACCAGATATGGTTGGATAATGAGCAATCAAGAGTTAGAATGGTGTGAATTTAAAGAACAAGAAGGTTTGCAACAGAAAATGGATGACAATAGTAAGAATAATTTTGCAACAACAATTGCGTGTTCAAGTGACGAATGAACAAGGAAGTAATGGTCTTTTGTTTTCAGTTAATTGTGGATTAATTGTTGATTATAGGTAGAAATGATGAATGTTTACAGTTGAGGGTGACGACAAGGAACCTTATAGTAGAAAGTGAGGAAGAACAACAAAGTTATCGGAAGTCAATTACATGTATAAGCCAAAAGAGTAGAGAGTGTTCAGATGAATATTCTAGAGGAAGGATTCAATAGAAATACCAAAAGAATACTAGGCATGGAAGAGTTTAGTATGATATTTACAAACATGTTGATAGAGTCAACTTGTTGCAATGGCTTGTGTGCAATTCACATTGAGCAGGGAGAAGCTCATAGAAGAAGGATATTTGTGACTACTAAGATTCATAGTAGAGGTTTAGAGAGAAGCCATAGTAGATCAAGTCAGGACAAACTTGATAGAGAAGTATTTGAAATCAAATTATATCTAGATATGATGAGCGGAATGCTATGAAACATGAGTAAGACCATAATTATAGATGAAGTCTCTGGAAGAAAGTAAAATGGAATTTGTTGTAGGTGAAGCTGATATGGATGTCAAATGCTCAGTAGAGGAAAATACCAAGAGAGTTAAGTAGCAACCATAGAATAACAACTTAAGGGTGATGAGCACATGTGATGAAGCAGATGAAGATTTGACGAGTCGCCTGAAGACAAAAAAATTCAGCGAAGGAATGAATTGGAAGATGAAATTGACAAAAGGAAAGCACGAAGGTATAGTTGGTTGTATTAAGATACAACCTATGATTTTGAGGAAATTTTTGAGCAATGCATTGGCAAGTTTGAACAGTTCGTCGACAAGTAAAGTTCAGAGTTCGTAATAGAATTAGCAAAAGAAGCTACAAATTTATTAAAGATGTGGTAAGATTTTTAAGTTTCATTGTGCAGGTGATAGTAGAGGAAGGTGAGGAGATTTGCAGCAACTTAGAGCAAGGATTGCTCGAAGGGTTCCAAAGAAGAGGACCAGGAAGATGCCAAAAAACCAAAATCAAGAGAAAGTTTGGTGAGGTATCATGTAGCAAGGTGGAGACTTGTTACTACAGAGGCATGTTGCAACTAACGATTTGAAGTTGTTACGAGAAGACTAGATCCATATGACAAAGAGGTCATAAATTTTCGTACCTTGGAATTCTGATGTAGGTGCATAGATGGAGCACAAAATTCAGTGAATATTGGACGGAAGCTTGCCAATGTGATGGGAAGGTCACATGGTGATGCTAGGAGAAATTTAAATGTTTTTGTTAAGAAATTGTAGCTCTTTACATTAGGAAGTGAGTTTTGTTTTTAGAATAAGTTGGAAGAATTACTTCATAATGTAAATATAGTTTCAATATCCCTCATTTTGTGGAGAAGAGGAAATGATTCTTCTTATGACTCTTGGTTGTCCCATGTTAGCTTTCTTTTTAAAGAGGAAGAGTGTTTGAGAAGATCAATGAAGTAGAGGCAAAAGAGGAGGAGAAGAAGAGAAGCTCCATTACAAGGAGAAGAGGCATAGGTCGAGAGGCCTGGGCTGCACATGTCCACATTGTATATCTGGCCAATTTAATGTATATGTGAATTTGATTAATGAGCAATATCTTTAGATGTGCCTCTGTGTTTGTTTACCTTATCTGTCTATGTATTATTAATGAAGTTGTTGTCTTTGGGGTAAATAGAAATTACAAATCAAGTGATTTAGGAAACTAGGTGTAATTCTTGTTTTTTTGGTATGGAATATGAATGGTTGAATTCATGAGAATCGTGATGTCTAAGAGACATGCAATTCATGAAATAAAGGAGCTTGAATACCTTCATGATATTAATTAGAGGTTGATTTCTAGGCCTGTAAAATGGAAGTTGATTATGAGTGTTGAAATCAGCGTAAACCCTAATTGATATCCCTGTTTTTAACCTTGCATCCATGTGAATATTTTGAACAAGAGTTGGTGAAGATTTTTTAAATCAGAAATCGGCGTAAACTTTGACTAATATCTAGAGAGTCTAATTTACATCAGAAGTTTGAACCTTATGGCCCAATTATTGCATGGTTATTCATGGATCTTTTGTGTTTTGTTTCAAAACCCTGTGGAAGAATGTTCTCTGTGATCAAGAGTAGAGATTGCGTGGCATTTACAACGTAGAAAGCATTGTCACAAAAAATCGAGTAACCTATTTGAATGTTTTCAAAACCCTTCTCGTGAATAGTTTGGATCGGGAAATGTGTTATAGTCTTACAAATCTGATGGAGAAAGGCATATGAAACCATATATGGTGTTAAGGAGCAACTCAAAGTTGTGGAGAATCGATTAGGAAGAAATATAAGTCATTTCATCTTCCCTGAATTCGAAATACATTTTTTTTGGAGCATTATGAAATCATTTCATAGTGCCTATAGTTTTTTTTACTACACTACAAAATTATTTTGGAGTGAATATAGCCAAAAGTTTTTAGGGTTGCGTATTGGGTTTTGAATGCCTTTTTTGGGCTGTCATTGCACCACTTACTAAGTTGAAACATATGGAGTTGAATGAGGTGAGGAAAAGGATTAGAAGGTGGGATAAACACCTCTCATAGAATTTGTCAAAACAAATCCATATTCTCTCTTTTTGACTACATATTTTAAATGTTGCATGAAATATTATTAGAAAGCTTTACATATTTGTGGGTTGAGTTATCCTAGGTTATTGGAATTTGGGGTAACCTGACCTATCCTCATCAAATATTTTAGACATGAATACTAAAACTAGCAATTTCTCTTGAAGGGGCAATAAGAATGTCATAAAATGCATTTTGTCATGTTTATTTATAATCTAAAAGTGAAGCCACAACTTCAATGGAATTGTTAGTGTGTTTTTTGTGCAGTGCAACGAAGGGAACTAAAGGGTTTTATAGATGACAACTTGATTGCACGATCAATAAAGGAAATTTTAGCCTAAAAGTGGCCTCCTAAGGAAAATTAGTAAAATAATAAAATAAGTTAGTAGCCCCAAGGGTTATCTCAATTGGTCGAATTCTAGTTGCTAAAGCACATTGTTAATGGTAGGCCATAGGGTCAATTCTCCTTGACTCCCTCGGGGTTAGGCTCTGCTAATAAAATGCCAGAAGTGATCCCTACGAGAGGATGTGATTGGATATTTCCTCGGAAAGAGGAAATAAAATAAATAAGAGTTAAGAATTTGGATAGAAAATAAGAAAACTACTTCTTTTTAATTGTATTTTTGGATTATATCCTTATAGGTTTACTCAAATATCAAGTGTAGACACTCATTGTATGTGGAATTAAATTCCACATCCAACGAATACCCATTATGAATAATTTTGAGAAGGCCCACATTGATAAAAATTGAAGATACCTTAAAAGATTTGTGTTCAACACACTTTTTAATGTATCTTCAATTTTTATCAATGAGAGTCCTCTAAGAAGTATGCATAATGGGTATTCTTTGAATGTGGAATTTAATTCCGCATCCAACAAGTGTATACACTTGAAATTTGAGTAAACCTATAAGCAGCTCATCCAAAAATACAATTTAAAAAATAGTATTTTTTCCCTCCAAAATATTTACATGCATCCTCTTTTTAAATTTAAAGGATTTTGATTGGTTTACATATTTTGTACATGAAAATTTCATGGGTACTTTTAGACTGAAATTTCCTTTAATGGCAAAGGGAACTCCAACAAGACTTTAACTTTTCCAATCTATTACAGTAATTTGAGCAATGTAGTAGTGTAATTTTAGGTTACAATCTCCAATAATAACTTGAGTAAATATAAATATGTAACTCTGTAATGTAGATTGAGAAAATGCATTACTATATTATGCTTGTATATAGTTGACCTTGTGTAACCATGGTTTACCATGGTTGAGTACAATTAACTATGTTTTCCCATGGTTGATTATGGTAGACATGGATTAAAATATGTTGACCATGCTTGACTATGATTAGAAATAATTAAACATGGTTTAATATGGCCAACGATGTTATTTACCATAGTTTACTTTGGTTGGACGTGGTTGAAAATGGAAAACATATGTAACTATGATTAACTCTGGATAACTATGGTTGATCACATTCAATATAGTTGAACATGGTTGGCTTACTCATTAATTATGTCACATTGAAATATTCATCTTAGCTGACTTTGTTGAATTTCTTTGTTCATCAATATTTATGTGGCATTGTGATGTTAATAAAGGGTTATTTCACATTGATTTTGGTTGACTTTGGTGGCCCATGGTTAACTATTGTTGATCATGTTTGACTATAGTTGACCATGGTTGAGTATAGTTGACCATTTTTGACCTTTTTTAACTATAGTTCAACATGAGTAACAATATTTAACCATGTTTGCTTTTGATTGACAATGTTTGAACATGGTTGACTATGGTTTGCCATGTTTCACTATGGTTGACTATGGTTGGACATACCTAACCATGGTTAACCATAAGTGTCTATGAATCACCATCGTTGACAATGGTTATCAACGTTTAGCCATGAATTACTATGGTTGAATATGTTAAAACATAGTTAACCATGGTTACTTATGTTTGATCATCTTTGACCATGGTTGATTATGTTTGATAATGTTTGACTATGATTATCCATGTTTGATGATGGTTAGTTATGGTTTTACCATGGTTGTTATGTTTGTGTTATGAACCTTATGTCTTGAAAATGATGAAAGACCAATAATTATAGTCCTCTTTGAGGGAACATCCTTTTTTAATGAATACATTGTACAATAGAAGATTTCATGATCCTAAGACTAGGTCTCTTTAATGAATACATATATGAGACAAAAGGTACAATTATAATAAAATGAAACCATGCCAAATTATAGCCTACATAATAATATGACAATATAAAGGTAATCACTAAATATACATGGCATCATAATGGGTTTTAGGGTTACATAGGCCCTATATAGGGCTTAGCATGCCCCTCCCTTTCAAAGAAGTGTTGTCCTCACACTTGATTATCTGTGAGTGTTTTTTCATAAAAAAAACCTCATCTTCCCATGCCGATTTTTCCACTAGTATGTTATTTAATTTAATAAGGTACTAAAAAATTACTTGATTTATTAGCTACTTAATCCTTGTTTCAAAGATTATTGATGATTCTAGTATTATTTTCCCTTCTTCGTTAATCTCTCATAGAATAGTTTAGATTGGTATCTTGTCATTGATTACTTTCTTTAAACAAGAAACATGGAAAACTGGATGTACACATGAAGATGGAGGCAATTGTAATTTGTAAGTGATACTTCCAATCCTCTACAACACCTTATAGTGGCCATAATACCTTAGTGGTAATTTATTGTCCTTCTTTTGTTACTTTAGGGACATATGTTTATATGGTTGTGGTCTAAAAAATACCTAATCCCCCACTTTAGATTCCCTTTCACAGTGATGTTTATATGCTTGTTATTTCACCCTATTTTGTTCCATAACCAAGTTGTCCTTCAATAGTTTGAAAACCTCTTGTTGGTGTCTTATGTGGTCCTCTACTACGTGATTCTTTATATTTCCTTTCAATTGTGATGTGATATATGGATGATGATATCCATAAAGAATCATAAATGATGACATTTTTATGAAGTATGGATGGATTTGTTATACCATCATTCGACCAAGGGTAACCATTTGACCATTTCTTTTGTTTATCAGATGCAAAACAACGTAGATATTCTTCTAAAAATCTATTCACAATCTCAATTTTCCCATCAGACTGAGGATTATAGGATCATATGTGAGCAAATTGAGTACCCAAACAAGAAAATAATCCAGTTAAAAAAATTCTAGTGAAAATTGGATCTCTGTAGCTTACAATAACCCAACTTTTGGATTGTTTCCATGAATTTTTATGCCATTGTACTTGCTTTAAAAGGATGAGAAAGAGAGAAAAAATGGACATACTTTGACATTCAATCTACCACTACCATAATGACATTATTCCCTTTAGATTTGGGTAAACCTGTAATAAATCCATTGAAATTTCCTCCCATTCTTGGATTGGTATGGAATATGGTTGAAGGATCACTAAGGTATTGATTGTTTCTCCTTTATTTTGTTGGCATACCACACATTCTACAAAAAACTTTTACACATATGCATTAATAACTTCCCAAAAAAAAAAATTCTAAATCCTATGGTATTTCTTCAAGAACCCTAAATGTCCTCCTACTAGAGAAGTGTGTAATTCCAAAAGGACCTTCTATTTGAGTTGAGAATTCTTACATAAGTGATCCTGATACCACAACAAATCATTTTTCCACCTAATTTTTTCTAGTGCATCGAGGTTCTCCTATAGTTTTTGAATGATCTTGCATATCCTTTCATCTTGCTTCCATTATATCCCTGCTTCTTTCACCTAGTTAGATTATGGAATGGAAATAGTGCATAGTAAACCCTTTGTGTCTTCCTATTTCCTTGAAAGTGCATTTGCCACAACGTTTTATTTTCCCTTTTTGTATATAATTTCAAATTCATAACCCAACATATTTATAACCCATTTTTGTTGTTCTTCTGAAGACATTATTTTCTCCAAGAAATACTTCAGACTATCATCATTTATTTTTACCTTGAATCGTCTTGTTATTAGATAAGATTTTCGTTTCTAACTACATGTAGTATGGCCAACATTTCTTTTTCATATATGGGTTTAAGTAAGTTATTTCCCTTAAGTTTTCTAATTTTGAATTCAAAGGGCCTTCCTTCTTGTACCAAAATTGCACCAATGCCATGGCCTAAGGTAGTACACTTCATAATTAAGGTTTTTGTGAAGTTAGGTGTTCAGAGTATTTGATTGCTTCTTTAGTCCAATAAAATGCTTCCTTCTTCAATAATTTTGTTAGAGGTGTTGTGATTTGACCATAGTTCATAACAAACTTGAGATAATATCTTATCAATCCCAAGAAACCTATGAATTTCTTTAAGGTATCAGTAGCTGGCCATTCTCTCATGGCTTTGATTTTGTTAGGATCCACCTTGACACACTCATATGATACAATATGACCCAAATATTCCACTTCTTAAATCCCAAAGGAAGACTTGGAAGGCTTTGCATATAGTTGTTTCTCTTTCAACAATGTTGATACCCTATCAACATGTTGTACATGCTCTTCCCAAGATTCATTGTAGATTAGTATGTCATCAAAAAATACTAACACAAATTATCCAAGGGTGTGAAAATAGAATTCATAGAGCTTTGAAATGTTGAAGGTGAATTTGTAAGTCCAAATGGCATAACCAAAAACTCATAATGACCTTCATATGTTCTAAAGATTTTTTTGGGAAAGTGTTCTTGCCTCATTTTGATTTGATGATATCTAGAACGGAGATCTAACTTAGTAAAGAAAATTTCTCCATACAATTCATCTAATAATTCATTACTGACATGAACAAGACACTTATCTTTGATTATCATTCTGCTGAGATATTTGTAATTTGGACACATAGGCCATTAACCATTCTTTTTGGTAACCAACACCACTGGTTAAGAGAGCACTCTAGCTAGGTTGAATGATGCCAACCTCTAACATTTCTTGAACCATACACTCAATCTCACTCTTTTTTGCACCTGGATATGTGTAAGGTCTAATGTTAAGTGGTACAATTCTAAGTTGCAAATGAATAACATGGTCATGATCTCAGACAAATGAAAGACCCTTAGACATCCCTTCAAATACCATAGGATGATTTTTGATAACCTTTTGGAGATACAATGGATCAAATGATATAGATGTTTGAACATCTGATGAACACAATTATACAATTATACCTTGGAACCCAAATTTTAGAAATTTTTTCATGATATTAGAGCTTATCACTTTACTAGTTTTCCCTTTGATACCTCTAAGCACAATTTCCTTTCCTTTTGAGGAAAATATTTTGAAGATTAAGGACCAATGTTCCTAATGATTGCAACCATTGGATCCGTAGTATAACATCAACAAAACCCATTTAGATTGCAATTATGGGATTATTCAACAAATACTCCCCCATATTTAGCTTAATATTATGGCACTTCCATGAACAATTTATGGTACCTCCATCTGCAATCATTACTTGGAATTAAAGTGTTGGATATACAACGCAATTAATAAGTTTAGCCAATTTGTAATTAATGAAGTTATTAGTATTGTTATGTGGAATTTCACTTGTGTCGACAAAAATGAATTCCTTAGATCTAGTGGTCTGATCTAGAAAAACAAAAGACAAAGAAACAATGTTTTCCTTAAAGATATTGGGATATGGAAAAGGAACCTACCTTGAATTCGTAGCAAGTCCTTCTCTCTTCTTTTGTTATAAGCTCCAATCCTAGCTCCACATGTTATAAATGGAACCTGCAACAACAACTAAAACAAGCAAAGAAACTACAACATCCACATATCATAATCCAATATCTTCATTCAATGAGTCAACATGGCATTGAAATACAAGAGCATAAACATAACACAAGTATAAGGAAACATTATACCTTTTGTATTAATAGATAAAGGAGAGAGTTACAACCATAAATATAAGTTGACTTTGTAGATGTCTCCCCAAATGACTTGTCCTTCCTCGTCACAAAGTAAACGTTCACACTCAACCTTAATTCAAATGGATGATGACTCCTTAAGCTCAAAGAAACAATATGAGGGCACTAGCAATCTCCAAAATCCAACCCAAACTCCATGGGAGGTAGTAAATTTATAGGGTAAACATTGTAGTTTAGGATTTTCCAATCTAGGCTTGAGATCCACTTATGAGATAGGATAAGCTCAAGGGATAAGAGATATGACCACTTGAGTAGGATCAAATAGGAATTCATGATCTTTATCTATGGTAAATAGTTATAACCACCTTAGAAGATTCTATAAGAGCAAGATTCATAAAAAAAAAAATTCCCCAAATTTCTAGAATCATTGCACCTGCAAAATGGAGCAAGCTACAATGATCAACACTATTTCGCATGTATGAAACTTGCACCCAATGCTAGTGGAAAAGAAGGCAGAGTGTGTTGGGCCTAAAAAGATGATTTTTTAGCAGATAGACCTAGAAATCCAAACTTTTTGGAGAAATGATGCTTAGGACTTTGTAAATTAATTATGAAAAAATGTTCATGGATGTTGATTGATATGGTTTGCAGGACTATTGAACATATGTGACAAAATGGCTTGTAACAGGTACTGCCTGAATCAATCAATATTGTTAGCTTTTTATTTTTGACATATCCTTCTATCTTGAGGGTTTGTGGAGTATTGATGTCGGCCAATGCATGATAAGAGATTGTCAAAGTAGTCTCTTCAATCTCTGGATCTTGTGGTGGTTCTAGTTCTTTATCTTCTTCATATTCATAGTGTATGTAGAATATTTTTTTCTCACTACATTTATGCCCATTACTTTACTTCTTGTTACAGTTGAAGAATAGTCCCTTTGCTCTTTTTTCATCCATTTGTTGAGGATTCAACCTTATCAATTATGAGAGGGGACATGACTTTCTATATAGTTATTAGTGACCAATATTCTAGTGGCCATATTTTTACTTTCAACTTTCTTTCCAGACTAAAAGCATGCTCTAGAAATTTAAGTTCGAAGAGGTACACCTCATGTTGGATGCTTTCCTTTAAAGTTCCCATAAATAGGTCTAAAAGATTATCCTTTGAAATATTCTTTATCGTGAGACTTAACTTTTGAAATTGTTGAATGTGCTTTTTAAAGTGGCCATTTTTTCGAAGATTTACCTTTTCACTAAATAATGTATTTCTCTTAATATACTTGTAATGTGTTATCAATTCATCTATAAAAACGGACCAAGATTTAATCGAATTTTTTTTCCTTTCACAAAGACATTGATACCATATATGTTGTCCTTGTCCTAAAAATATGGATGCAATATTTACTTATTGTAAGTTACCACTTGGTGTAGATCAAAGTATTGCTCCATCTAAAATATCCATGTTATACGATCATTACCATCAAACTTACTCATGTCAATCTTTGAAATGTAGTAGTTTCTTGGTGCTAACTTGAAGCCCATATGATGTAGATATTGGATTGAAAAATCATGATTATGGTTATTTGATTCAATATTTGTGCTCTCTAATTGTGATAACATATTTTCCATAGGTGATTGAGTTTGTTGGAAATACTAATCGGGAGGGTGAATCACTAATTAGTCAATTAACCAATTTTTAATCATTATCCCATCACAATATTAATCATCTGAGATCGAACACATAAACACAGAAGATTTATAACTAAAATAAAATCACTTTAAAATTTTCTTAATGTATAAAGAGTATAACCAATATTATCAACTCCAACTGAAACTTTTATAGGCAACAACCTATGGGAGACACCAATCCCCCAATTGAGCACCAAATCAGTGAATTCATGGGCACCAATGCACGAGATACATTAATCCCCTAGTTGAGCACCATCTCAACAAAATTCATGGGCACTAACCCAAATCAAAGTTATACTTTGGATTTGTTGTCAGTTACTCCTTCCTTAGATGGTCGTCACTTCGCTATGTAATCAACATATTTTTACTCTCAACTCTAATTACAACCACCTAACTTTTACTTGTCTTATGTTCAACTATCCAACAAAGCATCTACTTTACAAGCCCTTATTGTTCACTATTCAATCATGTTTGTCATGCTGAGGTTTGTCGTTCTGGAATTCTATACCAACCATTTTTTCTTCCACACACTATCTTTTGTTGTCTTTGACACGTTGTTGTCCTATCACTATGGAAAATTACTTACCATAGGGTCAAATCTAAGCCTCTAGACAACCCTCTAAAGGAGCTCACTCTAGTCTCATTTTCATTGATTAAGACCTCCACTAACAGTCCCCACACTAGCTAATAGATTAAGGATATAATATTCCTCTTTTTCCACAAACAATCTAGTACTTCACACAGTCATTTCACTAAAATGTGATCTTTGTCATAGTGGTATTCCACCACAAAGTAATTTCTTAAATCTATCCCAAAAAAAGATATTTTCCTTCTCTTAGAGCTCGCTTCATCCTCCTCTTTCTTGGATTATTTCACAGTAATATAGCCATAAATCAAAGCACTCATAGGGAATCTCGGCCTATGTTATGGTCTACTATAGACTTCAAGTTTTACTTCTATAATATTTGCTACAATTCAAAGTAAATATATACATGAATGTATGCCAAGAAAAATATGCCAAAGTTTTTTCCTCAACACCAAAGAGATAACCCAAAAAGATACTCTGCTTTTTTTCCTCACCCATTGTCCTTTACTTGCCTCAGATCTTCCTTGCCTCAATCAATGTAGTCACATCAGAGCTCCATGTCACTTGGTTGAGTTCTTATCCCAAATGGATAGGCATCATGGAAATAAATAGTGAATATGCAAGCCTAAAGGGGGGTTGACCACTACAAGGAAAAGACCTTCTATTGGAGGTTTTTGTAGAGGCCCCTATAAAAATAGCCCAAAAATCTGTTTGTAGTGGAGGTGGGCGGGTGGATGTTTTAGTCGATGTTTATTTGATTGTGCATCTAAATTATTAAAGTGCACCGGTGCTTTCTTATCAATACATGCATCGAAGTTTCATATAACATGGTTCACCATAGAAAATTTTGTTTTGAAAAATAAAAAACCATGGTGCTCTAAATACCCTAACGCATCGGTGCTTGAATATATGCTAGCACCAAACTCCATATAGTAAAGCGTACTAGTGATATTCGAAAATGACGTCCCGATGTGGTAAATGTATAACAATGCCCTAGGGTGTCGTATAAATTGTACCGATAAACAATTTCTAATTTCTAAAAAAAAGATCGGTGCTATTGTAAAACCACAACACCGGTGTGTTACAAGTAACGTAAATCCTCGATGCATCTCAATAAAGCACTATAAAAACATGGTGCTTTTGGAGATAGCCCACCCCTCTGCATTTTGAGACGTGCACCAGAGGAGAGATAAATAAAAAAGAACCCTCTCGACTATACTTTTCATTTTTACCATCTACAGTGCAGGAGAGCTCTAAAGAACCAGCGCCACTCTTGCCACGTGCAAGAACCCTGACATCGGTGCTTCTATTTCTCACCACCTTTAAGTATTGTGCTCACTGTTTGAGTTTCCAATTTTTTCAAATGGTGTGATTTTTTTTTTTCTCCATTACGTGTCAACAATGCCTCCCCGGAAACCAAATGTTCAGGTAATCTCTATGTTTATTTCTAATTTAAGTTTTTAGAGGATTAGAATTGTAAATTAGGTTGAATTCACCATTGTTTTTGTAAAAAAATAAAATTCAATGCATTGTGCACTTGGTTTGTTCGGCTTGCACCAATAACGGTGAGATAAATAAAAAAGAACCCTCTCGACTATACTTTTCATTTTTACCATCTACAGTGCAGGAGAGCTCTAAAGAACCAGCGCCACTCTTGCCACGTAGAAGAACCTGACATCGGTGCTTCTATTTCTCACCACCTTTAAGTATTGTGCTCACTGTTTGAGTTTCCAATTTTTTCAAATGGTGTGGATTTTTTTTTCTCCATTACGTGTCAACAATGCCTCCCCAGAAACCAAATGTTCAGGTAATCTCTATGTTTATTTCTAATTTAAGTTTTTAGAGGATTAGAATTGTAAATTAGGTTGAATTCACCATTGTTTTTGCAAAAAAATAAAATTCAATGCATTGTGCACTTGGTTTGTTCGGCTTGCACCAATAACGGTGAGCCCTATAAATTTACAAGGTGCATTGTGTTTCGGTGTGTGAACATAACACACTGTCATTGTGGCGGTGCATTTTGTAAATATAAATGCACCGAGAAAGATGTGACATGAGCACTGGTGCACAATTATGTGATATCGATATAAAAAAGTTAAATTTATGAAACACCTGCAATGTGCCATACTTATGTGCACACCATTAACCATGCGGTTAAAATTTAAAGTGCATTGGAGCTGATGCATTACTGTGTTTTGAGTACACCGACAATTTTTTTTATTTTTTAGATTGAAAGTTATGTTTCCATAATTATAAATACATGTTTCATTGAATTAAAAAATTATATTTTATGTATGAGGCTGATGTATTTTAAATTTCAATCACGTAGTAGAGACGTTAGCAGAGGGACCAACAACAACAACTGGAGAAAGAGGCAAACACATACAATATGGTCCAACCATGGTAGACCAGAGAGAGGGAGATGGATTTATACCCTCGCCCTATTATTAAAATGACCCGAGTGCTCTTGAGGAATGTAGGCCTCCTCAAGTACCATGAGGAGTGTACATCCCTGAAGGTGCAATTGGTATTATTGGCACATCTGGTCTGCCAATGGAATGTCCAGCAATAGGCTTTCTGTGTCGATCCTGAGTTGTGGTATAGGACCACTAAGGACAATATATACTTTATCATTGTCCTATCCAGGAGAAGGGAGGATTTTCCATAGTTCCCTGATGTCCCCCATGGTGTTGTAGCTGAGAGTCAGCTTGCATACACTTTGAGATATGTCAGGCCTAATGCGGTCCATTCACCATATTTTCAAGTTCTTGGTATATCTCTACAGATATCTTCTTTTCCTACAGAGGAGGATAGGTTCCTCTCATTATTAGGTAGCACCATTTCACATTATTTTGGTGATGGGAAACACCTTAGTTGCACTCTTTTGTATTATTTTGATTCTTTGATTCAGGTGCCACATTGCATCAGGTGGTCTACCATTTTTCGAGGCAGTTTTGCACGGTTTTAGATAGATGTCATGTGTTATCAAGACAGGGGAGGGAGACCTTCCCTTTTGCTTTTGAGCTTTATATTTTATTTTTTAAGAGGCTTCCTTAGACGAGGCCTACATTTTATCATTGCCCTCCTAGGCCGATCACTAAGGCCCATATGGGCATGTGGAGGAAGATGATGCCCAAGAGGGGCATGCTGAAGATTTTGGCCAAGGTTTTGGACGAGGCACTGGAGCTACTAACTAGTGTGGATGACCATGTGTTTGTTTTGTTGGGGTATGCATATGCCAGGATTGATTAGAGAGGGTGTCTCGAAATCTTGTTCACAGCGGATGAGCCTCCAGATGATAGAGGTAATATTAGTGTTTTCTTTAAATTAATCTAGTTTCATTTTCTTGTTTTAATGAATTAGAATAAAATTTATTCTAGCACGTTCTTTATCTTGTTTTATTAAATTTTTTAATGAAATTGTCTAATTATTTTTTTGTACTATATATTTTGTAGACATCGACACATTTGATGTGGACATGCCTCATCCCCCACCATATGTCAGGGGAGATGGGGAGATGGGCAAGGACCGAGAGGGTGAGGATGAGGCACATCCTTAGGGGGCATGGGTGTTTGAGGGTGGAGCCCTGTTATGCGATGTTGGATGGACTACTTGTTGAAATGTGGCAACAAGAATATTCCAATTTTAATTTATCCTTGAATTAAAATTGAGAATTAAAAATCGAATTTAGTCTCACCAACTATTTGAAAAATAATTAATTCATTCATCTTGAGTTAATCAGTTGGAGAAATTCAAACATGAAGTCTTTGTGAAGTCATGCAACAGTTATCCCTTTGATTGAGGAAGTTATCCCTTAATTAAGGAGATAAGGATGAGTTGTATTTGAGTTGTAATTAGTTAGCTTAGTTAACTGAGTTAAGTCTAGTTAAATTAGTTCCAAATAGTTTGAGGAACTAATTGTAAGTTTAGTCAGTTAATGCATGCATGCATGAAACTAGTGTACTCCAGATAACTGAATATTCTCTCATAAGTAACTCATGCATGTCAGTTCCGACAAAGACCCAGTTGAGATTAAAGGTAGGGACAATGTACCATCAGTTGCAAGAATTTTCCTATAAGAAAATCTCTTGCATGCAAAAAGAATTCATTCCTTGAGATTTGTACAATTTTACAGTGTGTTGTAGCATTGTGCGAGATTAGTGTCACACAAGGTTACAGCTGGAACACCCGGGGAAAACAATGCAAGAAAATATGAGGCTTGAAGGGCAGAGGGAAAGGCATATGAGTTGTCTAGTTTTTTTATGAGCAGTTAGAGGAATTGTACTGAGAGGTGGATAGCTGTGAGAGCTAAAGCTTTGTGTAATCCTGAGATATTTCCACTTGTATGATAATACAGATAGCGGGGTTTTTAGCTGAGGTTTTCCCCATAGTATTCTTTTGTGTTTCATGTGTATTGATTCTTCTTCTTTGTTATATGTGTTCTGTTTGATCTTGCTCAAATTGATTTAGCTTCCGCAAGTTTGATTGTAGAAGTAGATTAAGTATTGTGCTTTAGTCTATTGGATAATCAGGTTAAATCTACAGTGAGAATTTCTACATGGTATCGAAGCAAAGGTGACCAGAGCTGTGAACAGTATACTATGAAGAAGGGAAATTCGAAGTTTGAAGTTCTTGATTGCAGGTACAAAATCGAATTCTTATCACATCTCAAAGTTCACCAATGGCATTAAATAGCTTGAGACTCGAGTATGCACTGGATGGCAGCTCAAATTACATAGCATGGAAGGATCACATGGAAGTGGTATTAGAAGACAATGGTTTGAAGGATTTCATTGATCAATAAATCCCCAAGCCAGTTGCAGCTAATGCAAAAGAATTGGCTTAATGGAAGAAGTGTGTGGCGAAGGCAAGGAGGATTCTTCTGGAGGGAGTTCGAGACCATATTGTCTTGAGTTTCCATGGGAAGGAGACTTCGTTTTCAATGTGGAAGACACTGAAGGACCCCTATCAGAATAGTAGCGACCAGAGGAAACTGACGCTTAAGGATAAGCTTCAGAAAATCAAGTGTGAAAATGGTGACACTATTGCTACATATCTGAACAAGCTCACCACCTACAGAGATGAGCTTGGTAGTGTGGGAATAATGACAACCAATGATGATATGGTGAGTCTTGCTCTCCTCAGTCTTCCTAGGAGCTGGCATATCTATCAGGACTCAGTGGATGGAAGAGAGAAACTATCGGATTGGGAATGACTGTGGTCAGATATGATGTAGGAGGAGATCAGGAGAAGCACCAGAGATGGTTCTTCATCTAAGCATGATGATGAAGAAAATCTAGCCTTAGCAAGTAAGGAAAGGAAAAGGAAAGGGAAGGCTTTCCATTCCAAATCAAGTTCTTCTCATGGTGGGAAGAAGATTGACAAATCTAAAGTGAGTTGTTTTAATTTTCATGAGGTGGGCCATTATGCAACTAATTGTCCATTGAATAAATCCAAGAAGGGATCCTCCAAAGGATCATAAGATGAGGCATTGGCCTCTCAGTTCGAATTGAATTTTACCCTCATCGCATGTATGGTTTCATCGATGGTGGGTTGTGTTTGGTATATGGACAGTGGAGCCTCATTCCACATGACCGACGATAAGAGTTTATTCAGTACCTTGGAGGAGAAAGACCTCAAGATGTGCATAGATATGGGCGATGATGGAAAGTATCATGTTTCAGGTGAAGATACGGTTGTTTTTCAGAGGGAGCATGGAGCTCCTCTCACCTTGACTGATGTAAAGTATGTACCTGGACTGAAGAAGAACTTTGTATCGGTCGCGATGTTGGAAGACAAAGGCTATGATGTAGTCTTCAGTAAAGGAAAGGCATTCCTGAGACACATAGCCACAGGTCAGACCAAGAGGATTGGGACTCGAGTGAAGAATCTCTACAAGCTGGGGGTAGATGATTGTGCTGCATTGAGTTCGAAAGCTAAATTGGTGCAAAGCCAAGACATTGGCGAGTTATGGCATAGGCGGTTGGGCCACTTGCATTATGGGGCCTTGAAGATAATGCAGTAGATTTCTACCGGACTTCCCAAAAGTAAACTTGAGCAAGTGGACACATGCAAAGGTTTTACCTTGGGAAAGTACAACAAGTCTTCCTTTCATGATTGAGATAGTCGAGCTGCAATCATGGAGCGAGTTCATATTGATGTGTGTGGACCATTCTCGACAACATCCATCGTGAAACAAAGGTATTATGTGATTTTCATTGATGATTTTTCTCGTAAATGCTGGATCTATTTCATGCAGAAGAAGGATCAAACCTTCTCAAAGTTTTGTGAGTTCAAAGCTTTGGTTGAGAAAGAATCAGGGAGGAAGATCAAGGCCTTGAGAAGTGACAATGGTGGAGAGTATGTCTCTCAAGATTTTAAGGACTTCTGTGCAACGGAAGGAATTAAACGGGAGTTGACGACACCTCATAACCGACAACAGAATGGGGTGGCCGAGAGCAAGAACAGAATGATTGCGGGGGCAGCTCAGGCGATGCTGCATGACGAAGGCCTACCACTTCATTTGTGGGTTGAGGCATGCAACACCGTGGTCTATTTGCAGAATAGAAGCTCGCATTGCATTCTTGGGATGAATACACCAAAGGAAGCTTTCTCTGGAAAGAGACCAGATGTGGGTCATTTCAAGATCTTTGGCTCATCAGTATATTTCCATGTGACCAAGGATGCCCGAAAGAAGCTTGAACCAATAGCTGAGTTGGGGATACTTGTGGGGTACACTAATACACCCCACAACTATCGGGTGTACTTGCCTACCAGTCGAAGGATAGTGGTTCGCAGAGATCTCAAGTTTGATGAGTAGAAGGCCATGCAAGTTTCCCTTGAGAGGGAGCTCCAACTACAGGCTATGGAGGAACTTTTGGTTCCTAAGGAGGAGGAGCCTCAGACTAATGTGGAGCAGCCGCATGCAGAGGTTCCAGGAGTGGAGATAGGCACTCAAGCAGAGTCTTCCAAAGAGGGACAGATACGCACAAGAGAAGCTGACAGATTGTTTTCGGATGCGAGAGAGAATGTGGGAGAACCATCTTCTCAGCGCAGAAAAAGGAGGTCACCTGATAGGTACACTGGATACATGGCCCTTGTTGGGGAATGTGTTGAGATCGAGCCATCTTCCTTTGAGGAAGCAGTGCAACAGCCAATTTGTGTTGATGCTATGGTGGAGGAGTATGACTCCATAGTTCAGAACAATGTTTGGGTTGTGGTTCCAAGACCGGAGAACAAGTTAGTTGTGAGTTCCCGTTGGCTTTACAAGGTAAAGCAAGTCGTTGATGGTAGTGTGGAGAAACATAAAGCAAGATTTGTTGCCCGTGGTTTCTCACAGGTCGAGGGGATCAAATATGATGAGACTTTTGCTCCTGTAGCAAGGTACTCATCTATCAGATCGATGTTGGCACTATCAGCACAGATGGGTTGGAAGATTCATCAGATGGATGTGAAGACTGCATTCCTCATTGGAAAGATTGAGGATGAGGTGTACATAGAGTAGCTGGAAAGTTTTGAGACCTTCGATCGTGAGTAGCATGTGTATCGACTCAAGAGAGATTTTTATGGGGTGAAGCAAGAACCTTGTGCTTGGTACACCAGGATCGACAACTACTTCACTGGGTTGGGATTCATAAAGAGTGAAGCAGATGCAAAACCTGTACCACATCATGGTAAAAGGTAAGCAGTTGATCATTGTTCTTTATGTTGATGATCTCATATTGACAAGTGATGATCAATTGATCATGTCTTGCAAGGAGAACCTTGCAAGAGAATTCGAGATGAAAGACATGGTTCTCATGCACTACTTCCTTGGCATGGAAGTGTGGCAGAAGAATGGGGAGTTGTTTGTGTCTCAAGGCAAGTATGCCAATGAGATACTCAGGAGATTCCACATGGAGAAGTGCAAGCCCATGCAGACTCTTCTAGCAGGTAACTAGAGGAAGGAGAGTGTTATTTGAGGAGAAGTAATAGAGGCTACTATGTATCGATAACTTGTGGGTTCACTGATGTACTTAGTGAACACACAACCAGATTTGTGCTATGTAATGAACCAGCTGAGTCAAGCTATGGTTCAGCCTACCAAGATGTTTTGGAAGGCAGGTAAGCATGTTTTGAGATACCTCAGAGGCACATCTCAGTATGGATTATGGTACAAAAGGAAAGAGAGAGTACAACTACAGAGCTTCACAGATGCAGATTGGGCAGGGAGTCCATTAGATCGGAAGAGCACATCAGGAGGAATTTTAAACCTTGGGTTAGCTGCAGATTCTTGGTACAATAGGAAACAGATGTCAATTGCACTCAGCTCAGTAGAGGCTGAATACATGGCTGCAAGTCAGGCAGCATGTGAGGCCATTTGGATGCGGAAAATTCTAGTTGGTTTGTTTGATCAGAGGATGGATCCAACTGTGATCTATTGTGATAACCAGAGTTGTATCAAACTCTCTGAGAATCCAGTATTTCATGACAGGTCCAAGCACATTGACATTCGATATCATCATCGCAGAGACTGTGTGGCAAGGAGGATCATGTTGTTGCATTATATTTCAACCGAGGAGCAAGATGTTGACATTTTGACTAAGGCATAGTCAAAGTATAAATTCGAGTTCCATAGAGATAGGATCGAGGTGGCAGATAATCCCTTTCTTGTTGAGAGGGAGTGTTGAAATGTACCAACAATAATATTCCAATTTTAATTTTTCCTTGAATTAAAATTGAGAATTAAAATTCGAATTTAGTCTCACCAGCTGTTTGAAAAATAATTAATTAATTCATCTTGAGTTAATCAGTTGGAGAAATTCAAACATGAAGTCTTTGTGAAGTAATGCAATAGTTATCCCTTTGATTGAGGAAGTTATCCCTTAATTAAGGAGATAAGGATGAGTTGTATTTGAGTTGTAATTAGTTAGCTCAGTTAACTGAGTTAAGTCCAGTTAAATCAGTTCCAAACAATTTGAGGAACTAATTGTGAGTTCAGTCAGTTAATGCATGCATGCATGAAACTAGTGTACTCTAGATAACTGAATAGTCTCTCATAAATAACTCATGCATGTCAATTCAAACAAAGACCCAATTGAGATTAAAGGCAGGGACAGTGTACTATCACTTGCAAGAATTTTCTTATAAGAAAATATCTTGCATGCAAAAGGAATTCATTCCTTGATATTTGTGCAATTTTACAGTGTGTTGGAACAGTGTGTGAGATCAGTGTCACACAAGGTTACAGCTAGAACACCCAAGGAAAACAGTGCAAGGAAATAGGAGGCTTGGAGGGTAGAGGGAAAGGCATATGAGTTGTCTAGTTTGTCTATGAGCGATCAGAGGGATTGTACTGAGAGCTGGATAGCTGTGAGAGCTAAATCTTTGTGTAATCCTGAGATATTTCCACTTGTATGATAATAGAGATATTAGGGTTTTTAGCTGAGGCTTTCCCTAGAGTATTCTTTTGTGTTTCATGTGTATTGATTCTTCTTCTCTGTTATATGTGTTCTGTTTGATCTTGCTCAAATTGATTCAGCTTCTGCAAGTTTGATTGTAGAAGTAGATTAAGTATTGTGCTTTAGTCTATTACATAATCAGGTTAATCTACAGTGAGAATTTCTACACTACTATAATAGATTGGTCAGAGTTTTGGTTTGGTAAGGAGTCTACCCTACGAGGCCTCGAGATATAAGCGTGGATCCAATGTTTGTGGATCTCTACAGGACATATCCACAGGATTTGATGTCTCTTATGCGGCATGTCATCTGAGTTAGTAGGGCACTAGCAACGATGAGGGATGCAAGGCATCATGCACCAACACATTCATCATATGATGAGGGTGGCCATGATGATGATGAGGGTGATGATCATGATAATGATGATGAGGATGGTGATGATGATGCTTCCATTGGTCATGCCACCCCATCAAATCATGCCCGTTAGGGTGTCGGTGATCCTTCTAGTAGTACAACTGCTCATCAATCGCTTGATGATGTCAAGATTACAGATTTAGAGGATGTGTCATATGTTTCTCCTAACAGAGAAGTCTGACCACCTTCTTCTGTAGACCATCCATGTCCTTCTACTATAGACCAGCCATCTCTTATTCCTCCACCTCAACTGAGTTCTATAGATGTACTTTATCAGGCAATAGTTGACCATCCATCGTCTTCTATTGCAGACCAGGCTACAAGAACTACTACGTTTGTTGTATCAAATATTTGATTGCATTTATTTGACTTCATGTTGTAGTTATTTGACTTTTGTGTGTGTGTGTGTGTGTGTGTGTGTGTGTGTGTGTATATATGGTGTATTTTTTTGTTTATATACTTAATTTATATGTTGGTGTTGATTTGTATATTGTTAGGTCATGTTAGATATGTTCATTTAATGTGCTTGCAGATAGATGTGTATGCGATAGCAGTTATTTGACCTAAGATTTATATTAATTTTAGGATGTGTGTGGTGATGATGTTAGATTATAATATTTGTGCTTTGTTAGACATGATCACGATGATAATGCCCTATTAGATTATTAGATTGGTGTGTTAGCTAATGATGTTTATATGTTCTACTAAAAGTGTATATAATTAGATGATGGTAGTAAATTTGAATGTGTATCTTAGATGATGTTTATGTTTGTTAGATGATTATCATCATGATGTTTATTCTTATGAAATAATGTTTATTATACATTATGTATTGGTGAATTTATATCAAACGTTCATATATGAAATTTCATATAAAACAACTTACTTTAAAAAAAAAAAATGCAAAGACATTTTTATAACATACAAAGTTTAGTATGGTTGAAACTATGATTTTAAAACTACGATAAATATTTTTCTATTGCTTAGATAGTTAATTGATATTCAATCTAACTTAATTAGTAAAATATTTCAATACTCACAACAATAAAATAATTTAGTTAGTTCTTAAAAAGACGAAAATGTGTAACTTGTTCAATTTTTAATATAAAATATTATTAATAATAAACTATTCAAAAATACAATTCAACTAATTCAACATTGGTTTATAAAATTCAATCTATAGTTAAACTTTAAAAACTTAAGTCGTCATTTTTTTACAACCTGTGGCCTAGACCCATCTTAACTCTGGATCTACCAAGCACCCAGAGAAATCAAATCTCTTGAGATGCAAACATCTTTTTGAGTAAAAAGAGATTTCATCCCTTTAGATGCTTAGTGGATCTAGGCAGTTGGTATATTAATGTATATGTAGTTGACATTGAAATATTTTATTTATAATTGGAGTTCTCCATATTAAAAAGTTAAAATATGCCCCCTCATATTTTTTTCATGTATGTATACATTTAATTTTTATTATTATTAATATTCTCTAAATTAAATTTACATATCAAATCCATATTAAATATTGAAAATTTTACAAATATCTCTCATACATTGAATTAGAAAGCAACTATTAATGGAATTAGATTTCTCTTAATCTTTCTCACTAAAGTGAAAATATAAGAAAATTTTCAATTTAAATTACTTTATTTTTCTGTATATAAAATATCTATAAAATTATGTTATTTAATATGGACATTGAAATATTTTATTTATGGTTGTCAATAAAATATTTTTTGTTATAAATATTTTTTGTTTTAAATATCACATGTAAATGGAACATAAGAATGAATGTACACTTAAATGTAATATCAATAATAATATTTCTTGTCAATGTGAAAAAATTAACGATTTATAATTTTTACGTCGTTTCATTTCTATCCTCATAATAAAAGTTGTTTATTTTTTTTACTCTTGATTACATTATATCTCTATATAAGTTAGTATAGATTAAGGAGTAAATTGAAGTATATTGTTAATCATAGCAGACATTAATTTATTATTCTTTCTTACATTTTTTAATTGTTAATTTCAATTATAATTTACTATTTATATATAAATGTACATTAATGTGACAATAAATCATCATCCCATAGAGTTGTAAGAGTGATAGTTTTTAATTTGTTAATTTCAAATTTAATTATTTTACACTATTTTATAAATGTACACGCTATGTGACAAACAAAATCTCTCCAATAAGAGGTGTAGAAGTGCCTCTACGGTGGCATTAATTTATATTTAATACACCTAATATATATAATATATAATAAATATAAGTATATTATAATATAATATATAAATAAATATAAAATATATATTATTTTATTACTAAAGTTGTGAGATTTTCAAGCAATTTAAATTTAATCTTTATAGCAACCCTTACCAATTTAAATTAAAAATTTATCTCGAAAGATGAGGATAAAGAAATGTAAAATAAGGTTTGTGATCAAGTTACTTGTAGTTGGGAGTTTTCTCTATTGGAAGTTCTCCCTTAAAGAGGCAAAAAGAAATTTTTTTCTAGTAATAAAGATATAACATTTTGATGTTATTTTGGTTCTTTATTTGCTATTGTATTGGTTTAAATTTAACCTTTTTTAATAATAAATATGAGTTAAATAATACAGTTTAAATAATACAAATTAGTCCACAGGGTATAGTCCACAGGGTCTTGGATAGATGCTTCGTTAAGGAACTCCTTGATGTGAACTCACATCAATTCCCTACCCCAATCGAGGTTATATATTGGATATGATGAAGATGTAGTCATGCTAAGCTTACAAAAAAAATACAAATACAAATTAAATTATCATGAGATATTCACTAAAATTAATTTTTTTTCACATTTCTCCCAGCTAATAATACATCATGTTCACAATGATAACAACATGTCTATTTTAAATAATTTAGTTACAAATACATAAAAAATAGATATTTATTTTACATCGTTTAAACAGGAAAAAAAAAAATGCATCACCAAGTCTATTTGAAACTAAAACAAATGCCTCTTAATCACCATCATAAATGTGGTGCACTTGGTATGTTCTGATCGCCCTAGTGCTATCATATTTACCCAATGCACTGCCTAAATAATATTTAAAAATATACCTATATATCGGTGCATTAGATAACGTGACCATTATGTCTCAGTGCGAAAATGTTATACGTGCACACTAATGCAGAAGTGTGACACATTACTATGAAAATGTAAATTTGTGAACCAAAAGTGGTGTGTCATAGGTAAGTTTGCACCGTCTATGATGCGGTTGTGTTTAACAGTGCACCAGATTCGGTGCATGATTGTGTTTTTTGCGTACTGATGATTTTTTTTAAGTTGAAAGTTGTGTTTCCATGTTAATAAAAACATTTTTCATTTATATATATATATA
>APFE031539789.1:61652-79859 GCA_000404065.3 Pinus taeda
AGAAGACTAGATCCATATGACAAAGAGGTCATAAATTTTCGTACCTTGGAATTCTGATGTAGGTGCATAGATGGAGCACAAAATTCAGTGAATATTGGACGGAAGCTTGCCAATGTGATGGGAAGGTCACATGGTGATGCTAGGAGAAATTTAAATGTTTTTGTTAAGAAATTGTAGCTCTTTACATTAGGAAGTGAGTTTTGTTTTTAGAATAAGTTGGAAGAATTACTTCATAATGTAAATATAGTTTCAATATCCCTCATTTTGTGGAGAAGAGGAAATGATTCTTCTTATGACTCTTGGTTGTCCCATGTTAGCTTTCTTTTTAAAGAGGAAGAGTGTTTGAGAAGATCAATGAAGTAGAGGCAAAAGAGGAGGAGAAGAAGAGAAGCTCCATTACAAGGAGAAGAGGCATAGGTCGAGAGGCCTGGGCTGCACATGTCCACATTGTATATCTGGCCAATTTAATGTATATGTGAATTTGATTAATGAGCAATATCTTTAGATGTGCCTCTGTGTTTGTTTACCTTATCTGTCTATGTATTATTAATGAAGTTGTTGTCTTTGGGGTAAATAGAAATTACAAATCAAGTGATTTAGGAAACTAGGTGTAATTCTTGTTTTTTTGGTATGGAATATGAATGGTTGAATTCATGAGAATCGTGATGTCTAAGAGACATGCAATTCATGAAATAAAGGAGCTTGAATACCTTCATGATATTAATTAGAGGTTGATTTCTAGGCCTGTAAAATGGAAGTTGATTATGAGTGTTGAAATCAGCGTAAACCCTAATTGATATCCCTGTTTTTAACCTTGCATCCATGTGAATATTTTGAACAAGAGTTGGTGAAGATTTTTTAAATCAGAAATCGGCGTAAACTTTGACTAATATCTAGAGAGTCTAATTTACATCAGAAGTTTGAACCTTATGGCCCAATTATTGCATGGTTATTCATGGATCTTTTGTGTTTTGTTTCAAAACCCTGTGGAAGAATGTTCTCTGTGATCAAGAGTAGAGATTGCGTGGCATTTACAACGTAGAAAGCATTGTCACAAAAAATCGAGTAACCTATTTGAATGTTTTCAAAACCCTTCTCGTGAATAGTTTGGATCGGGAAATGTGTTATAGTCTTACAAATCTGATGGAGAAAGGCATATGAAACCATATATGGTGTTAAGGAGCAACTCAAAGTTGTGGAGAATCGATTAGGAAGAAATATAAGTCATTTCATCTTCCCTGAATTCGAAATACATTTTTTTTGGAGCATTATGAAATCATTTCATAGTGCCTATAGTTTTTTTTACTACACTACAAAATTATTTTGGAGTGAATATAGCCAAAAGTTTTTAGGGTTGCGTATTGGGTTTTGAATGCCTTTTTTGGGCTGTCATTGCACCACTTACTAAGTTGAAACATATGGAGTTGAATGAGGTGAGGAAAAGGATTAGAAGGTGGGATAAACACCTCTCATAGAATTTGTCAAAACAAATCCATATTCTCTCTTTTTGACTACATATTTTAAATGTTGCATGAAATATTATTAGAAAGCTTTACATATTTGTGGGTTGAGTTATCCTAGGTTATTGGAATTTGGGGTAACCTGACCTATCCTCATCAAATATTTTAGACATGAATACTAAAACTAGCAATTTCTCTTAAAGGGGCAATAAGATTGTCATAAAATGCATTTTGTCATGTTTATTTATAATCTAAAAGTGAAGCCACAAATTCAATGGAATTGTTGGTGTGTTTTTTGTGCAGTGCAACGAAGGGAACTAAAGGGTTTTATAGATGACAACTTGATTGCACGATCAATAAAGGAAAATTCAGCCTAAAAGTGGCCTCCTAAGGAAAATTAGTAAAATAATAAAATAAGTTAGTAGCCCCAAGGGTTATCTCACTTGGTCGAATTCTAGTTGCTAAAGCACATTGCTAATGGTAGGCCATAGGGTCAATTCTCCTTGACTCCCTCAGGGTTAGGCTCTGCTAATAAAATGCTAGAAGTGATCCCTTTGAGAGGATGTGATTGGATATTTCCTCGAAAAGAGGAAATAAAATAAATAAGAGTTAAAAATTTGGATAGAAAATAAGAAAACTACTTCTTTTTAATTGTATTTTTGGATTATATCCTTATAGGTTTACTCAAATATCAAGTGTAGACACTCATTGTATGTGGAATTAAATTCCACATCCAACAAGTACCCATTATGAATAATTTTGAGAAGACCCACATTGATAAAAATTGAAGATACCTTCAAAGAGTTGTGTTCAACACGCTTTTTAATGTATCTTCAATTTTTATCAATGAGAGTCCTCTCAGAAGTATGCATAATGGGTATTCTTTGAATGTGGAATTTAGTTCCGCATCCAACAAGTGTCTACACTTGAAATTTGAGTAAACCTATAAGCAGCTCATCCAAAAATACAATTTAAAAAATAGTATTTTTCCCTCCAAAATATTTACATGCATCCTCTTTTTAAATTTAAAGTATTTTGATTGGTTTACATATTTTGTACATGAAGATTTCATGGGTACTTTTAGACTGAAATTTCCTTTAATGGCAAAGGGAACTCCAACAAGACTTTAACTTTTCCAATCTATTACAGTAATTTGAGCAATGTAGTAGTGTAATTTTAGGTTACAATCTCCAATAATAACTTGAGTAAATATAAATATGTAACTCTGTAATGTAGATTGAGAAAATGCATTACTATATTATGCTTGTATATAGTTGACCTTGTGTAACCATGGTTTACCATGGTTGAGTACAATTAACTATGTTTTCCCATGGTTGATTATGGTAGACATGGATTAAAATATGTTGACCATGCTTGACTATGATTAACAATGTTTAAACATGGTTTAATATGGCCAACGATGTTATTTACCATAGTTTACTTTGGTTGGACGTGGTTGAAAATGGAAAACATATGTAACTATGATTAACTCTGGATAACTATGGTTGATCACATTCAATATAGTTGAACATGGTTGGCTTACTCATTAATTATGTCACATTGAAATATTCATCTTAGCTGACTTTGTTGAATTTCTTTGTTCATCAATATTTATGTGGCATTGTGATGTTAATAAAGGGTTATTTCACATTGATTTTGGTTGACTTTGGTGGCCCATGGTTAACTATTGTCGATCATGTTTGACTATAGTTGACCATGGTTGAGTATAGTTGACCATGTTTGACCTTTTTTAACTATAGTTCAACATGAGTAACAATATTTAACCATGTTTGATTTTGATTGACAATGTTTGAACATGGTTGACTATGGTTTGCCATGTTTCACTATGGTTGACTATGGTTGGACATACCTGACCATGGTTAACCATAAGTGTCTATGAATCACCATCGTTGAAAATGGTTATCAACGTTTAGCCATGAATTACTATGGTTGAATATGTTAAAACATAGTTAACCATGGTTACCTATGTTTGATCATCTTTGACCATGGTTGATTATGTTTGATAATGTTTGACTATGATTATCCATGTTTGATGATGGTTAGTTATGGTTTTACCATGGTTGTTATGTTTGTGTTATGAACCTTATGTCTTGAAAATGATGAAAGACCAATAATTATAGTCCTCTTTGAGGGAACATCCTTTTTTAATGAATACATTGTACAATAGAAGATTTCATGATCCTAATACTAGGTCTCTTTAATGTATACATATATGAGATAAAAGGTACAATTATAATAAAATGAAACCATGCCAAATTATAGCCTACATAATAATATGACAATATAAAGGTAATCACTAAATATACATGGCATCATAAGGGGTTTTAGGGTTACATAGGCCTTATATAGGGCTTAGATGCCCCTCCCTTTCAAAGAAGTGTTGTCCTCACACTTGATTATCTATGAGTGTTTTTTCATAAAAAAACTCATCTTCCCATGCTGATTTTTCCACTAGTATGTTATTCAATTTAATAAGGTACTAAAAAATTACTCCATTTATTAGCTACTTAATCCTTGTTTCCAAGATTATTGATGGTTCTAGTATTATTTTCCTTTCTTCGTTAATCTCTCATAGAATAGTTTGGATTGGTATCTTGTCATCGATTACCTTCTTTAGACAAGAAACATGGAAAACTGGATGTACACATGAAGATGGAGGAAATTGTAATTTGTAAGTGATACTTCCAATCCTCTGCAACACCTTATAGTGGCCATAATACCTCAGTGGTAATTTATTGTCCTTCTTTTTTTACTTGAGGGACATATGTTTATATGGTTGTGGTCTAAAAAATACCTAATCCCCCACTTTAGATTCCCTTTCGTAGTGATGTTTATATGCTTGTTATTTCATCGTATTTTGTGCCATAACCAGGTCGTCCTTCAATAGTTTGAAAACCTCTTGTTGGTGTCTTATGTGGTCCTCTACTACGTGATTCTTTATATTTCCTTTCAATTGTGATGTGATATATGGATGATGATATCCATAAAGAATCATAAATGATGACATTTTTTATGAAGTATGGATGGATTTGTTATACCATCATTCGACCAAGGGTAACCATTTGACCATTTCTTTTGTTTATCAGATGCAAAACAACGTAGATATTCTTCCAAACATCTATTCACAATCTAAATTTTCCCATCAGATTGAGGATTATAAGATCATATGTGAGCAAATTGAGTACCCAAACAAGAAAATAATCCAGTTAAAAAAATTCTAGTGAAAATTGGATCTCTGTAGCTTACAATAATCCAACTTTTGGATTGTTTCCATGAATTTTTATGCCATTTTACTTGCTTTAAAAGGATGAGAAAGAGAGAAAAAATGGGCATACTTTGACATTCAATCTACCACTACCATAATGACATTATTCTCTTTATATTTGGGTAAACTTGTAATAAATCCATTAAAATTTCCTCCCATTCTTGGATTGGTATGGAATATGGTTGAAGGATCACTAAGGTATTGATTGTTTCTCCTTTATTTTGTTGGCATACCACACATTCTACAACAAACTCTTACACATATGCATTAATAAATTCCCAAAAAAAAAATTCTAAATCCTATGGTATTTCTTCAAGAACCC
Organism: Pinus taeda; assembly: GCA_000404065.3. Lineage (NCBI taxonomy): Eukaryota > Viridiplantae > Streptophyta > Pinopsida > Pinales > Pinaceae > Pinus > Pinus taeda. The sequence continues at coordinate 66,721 of APFE031539789.1, forward strand.
TAAATGTCCTCCTACTAGAGAAGTGTGTAATTCCAAAAGGACCTTCTATTTGAGTTGAGAATTCTTACATAAGTGATCCTGATACCACAACAAATCATTTTTCCACCTAATTTTTTCTATTAAATCGAGGTTCTCCTATAGTTGTTGAATGATCTTGCATATCCTTTCATCTTGCTTCCATTATATCCCTGCTTCTTTCACCTAGTTAAATTATGGAATGGAAATAGTGCATAGTAAACCCTTTTTGTCTTCCTATTTCCTTGAAAGTGCATTTACCACAACATTTTATTTTCCCTTTTTGTATATAATTTCAAATTCATAACCCAACATATTTATAACCCATTTTTGTTGTTCTTCTGGAGACATTATTTTCTCCAAGAAATACTTCAGACTATCATCATTTATTTTTACCTTGAATCGTCTTGCTATTAGATAAGATTGTCGTTTCTAACTACATGTAGTATGGCCAACATTTATTTTTCATATATGGGTTTAAGTAAGTTATTTCCCTTAAGTTTTCTAATTTTGAATTCAAAGGGCCTTCCTTCTTGTACCAAAATTGCACCAATTCCATGGCCTAAGGTAGTACACTTCATAATTAAGGTTTTTGTGAAGTTAGGTGTTCAGAGTATTTGATTGCTTCTTTAGTCCAATAAAATGCTTCCTTCTTCAATAATTTTGTTAGAGGTGTTGTGATTTGACCATAGTTCATAACAAACTTGAGATAATATCTTATCAATCCCAAGAAACCTATAAATTTCTTTAAGGTATTAGTAGCTGGCCATTCTCTCATGGCTTTGATTTTTTTAGGATCCACCTTGACACGCTCATATGATACAATATGACCCAAATATTCCACTTCTTAAATCCCAAAGGAAGACTTGGAAGGATTTGCATATAGTTGTTTCTCTTTCAACAATGTTGATACCCTATCAACATGTTATACATGCTCTTCCCAAGATTCATTGTAGATTAGTATGTCATCAAAAAATACTAACACAAATTTTCCAAGAGTGTGAAAATAGAATTCATAGAGCTTTGAAATGTTGAAGGTGAATTTGTAAGTCCAAATGGCATAACCAAAAACTCATAATGACCTTCATATGTTCTAAAGATTTTTTTGGGAAAGTGTTCTTGCCTCATTTTGATTTGATGATATCTAGAACGGAGATCTAACTTAGTAAAGAAAATTTCTCCATACAATTCATCTAATAATTCATTACTGACATGAACAAGACACTTATCTTTGATTATCATTCTGCTGAGATATTTGTAATTTGGACACATAGGCCATTAACCATTCTTTTTGGTAACCAACACCACTGGTTAAGAGAGCACTCTAGCTAGGTTGAATGATGCCAACCTCTAACATTTCTTGAACCATACACTCAATCTCACTCTTTTTTGCACCTGGATATGTGTAAGGTCTAATGTTAAGTGGTACAATTCTAAGTTGCAAATGAATAACATGGTCATGATCTCAGACAAATGAAAGACCCTTAGAAATCCCTTCAAATACCATAGAATGATTTTTGATAACCTTTTGGAGATACAATGGATCAAATGATATAGATGTTTGAACATCTGATGAACACAATTATACAATTATACCTTGGAACCCAAATTTTAGAAATTTTTTCATGATATTAGAGCTTATCACTTTACTAGTTTTCCCTTTGATACCTCTAAGCACAATTTCCTTTCCTTTTGAGGAAAATATTTTTAAGATTAAGGACCAATGTTCCTAATGATTGCAACCATTGGATCCGTAGTATAACATCAACAAAACCCATTTAGATTGCAATTATGGGATTATTCAACAAATACTCCCCCATATTTAGCTTAATATTATGGCACTTCCATGAACAATTTATGGTACCTCCATCTGCAATCATTACTTGGAATTAAAGTGTTGGATATACAACGCAATTAATAAGTTTAGCCAATTTGTAATTAATGAAGTTATTAGTATTGTTATGTGGAATTTCACTTGTGTCGACAAAAATGAATTCCTTAGATCTAGTGGTCTGATCTAGAAAAACAAAAGACAAAGAAACAATGTTTTCCTTAAAGATATTGGGATATGGAAAAGGAACCTACCTTGAATTCGTAGCAAGTCCTTCTCTCTTCTTTTGTTATAAGCTCCAATCCTAGCTCCACATGTTATAAATGGAACCTGCAACAACAACTAAAACAAGCAAAGAAACTACAACATCCACATATCATAATCCAATATCTTCATTCAATGAGTCAACATGGCATTGAAATACAAGAGCATAAACATAACACAAGTATAAGGAAACATTATACCTTTTGTATTAATAGATAAAGGAGAGAGTTACAACCATAAATATAAGTTGACTTTGTAGATGTCTCCCCAAATGACTTGTCCTTCCTCATCAAAAAGTAAACATTCACACTCAACCTTAATGCAAATGGATAATGACTCCTTAAGCTCAAGGAAACAATATGAGGGCACTAGCAATATCCAAAATCCAACCCAAACTCCATGGGAGGTAGTAAATTTATAGGGTAAACATTGTAGTTTAGGATTTTCCAATCTAGGCTTGAGATCCACTTATGAGATAGGATAAGCTCAAGGGATAAGAGATATGACCACTTGAGTAGGATCAAATAGGAATTCATGATATTTATCTGTGGTAAATAGTTAAAACCACCTTAGAAGATTCTATAAGAGGAAGATTCATAAAAAAAAAAATTCCCCAAATTTCTAGAATCATTGCACCTGCAAAATGGAGCAAGCTACACTGATCAACACTATTTCTCATGTATGAAACTTGCACCCAATGCTAGTGGAAAAGAAGGCAGAGTGTGTTGGGCCTAAAAAGATGATTTTTTAGCAGATAAACCTAGAAACCCATACTTTTTTGAGAAATGATGCTTAGGACTTTGTAAATTGATTATGAAAAAATGTTCATGGATGTTGATTGATATGGTTTGCAGGACTATTGAACATATGTGACAAAATGGCTTGTAACAGGTACTGCCTGAATCAATCAATATTGTTAGCTTTTTATTTTTGACGTATCCTTCTATCTTGAGGGTTTGTGGAGTATTGATGTTGGCCAATGCATGATAAGAGATTGTCAAAGTAGTCTCTTCAATCTCTAGATCTTGTGGTGGTTCTAGTTCTTTATCTTCTTAATATTCATAGTGTATGTAGAATATTTTTTTCTCACTACATTTATGCCCATTACTTTACTTCTTGTTACAGTTGAAGAATAGTCCCTTTGCTCTTTTTTCATCCATTTGTTGAGGATTCAACCTTATCAATTATGAGAGGGGACATGACTTTCTATATAGTTATTAGTGACCAATATTCTACTGGCCATATTTTTACTTTCAACTTTCTTTCCAGACTAAAAGCATGCTCTAGAAATTTAAGTTTGAAGAGGTACACCTCATGTTGGATGCTTTCCTTTAAAGTTCCCATAAATAGGTCTAAAAAATTATCCTTTGAAATATTCTTTATCCTGAGACTTAACTTTTGAAATTGTTGAATGTGCTTTTTAAAGTGGCCATTTTGTCGAAGATTTACCTTTTCACTAAATAATGTATTACTCTTAATATCCTTGTAATGTGTTATCAATTCATCTGTAAAAATGGACCAAGATTTAATCAATTTTTTTTTCCTTTCACAAAGCCATTGATACCATATATGTGTCCTTGTCCTAAAAATATGGATGCAATATTTACTTATTGTATAGCTACCACTTGGTGTAGATCAAAATATTGCTCCATCTAAAATATTCATGTTATACGATCATTACCATCAAACTTCCTCATGTCAATCTTTGGAATGTAGTAGTTTCTTGGTGCTAACTTGAAGCCCATATGATGTAGATATTGGATTGAAAAATCATGATTATGGTTATTTTATTCAATATTTTTGCTCTCTAATTGTGATAACATATTTTCCATAGGTGATTGAGTTTGTTGGAAATACTAATGGGGAGGGTCAATCACTAATTAGTCAATTAACCAATTTTTAATCATTATCCCATCACAATATTAATCATCTGAGATCGAACACATAAACACAAAAGATTTATAACTAAAATAAAATCACTTTCAAATTTTCTTAATGTATAAAGAGTATAACCATTGTTATCAACTCCAACTGAAACTTTTATAGGAAACAACCTATGGGAGACACCAATCCCCCAATTGAGCGCCAAATCAGTGAATTCATGGGCACCAATGCACAAGAGACATTAATCCCCTATTTGAGCACCATCTCAACAAAATTCATGGGCACTAACCCAAATCAAAGTTATACTTTGGATTTGTCGTTACTTACTCCTTCCTTAGATGGTCGTCACTTCGCTATGTAATCAACATATTTTCACTCTCAACTCTAATTACAACCACCTAACTTTTACTTGTCTTATGTTCAACTACCCAACAAAGCATCTACTTTACAAGCCCTTATTGTTCACTATTCAATCATGTTTATCACGCTGAGGTTTCTCATTCTGGCAGTCTATACCAACCATTTTTTCTTCCACGCACTATCTTTTGTTGTCTTTGACACCTTGTTGTCCTATCACTATGGAAACTTACTTACCATAGGGTCAAATATAAGCCTCTAGACAACCCTCTAAAGGAGCTCACTCTAGTCTCATTTTCATTGATTAAGACCTCCACTAACAGTCCCCACGCTAGCTAATAGATTAAGGATATAATATTCCTCTTTTTCCACAAACAATCTAGTACTTCACACAGTCGTTTCACTAAAATGTGATCTTTGTCATAGTGATATTCCACCACAGAATAATTTCTTAAATCTATCCCAAAAACAATTATTTTCCTTCTCTTAGAGCTCGCTTCATCCTCCTCTTTCTTGGATTATTTCACAGTAAAATAGCCATAAATCAAAGCACTCATAGGGAATCTCAGCCTATGTTATGGTCTACTATAGACTTCAAGTTTTACTTCTGTAATATTTGCTACAATTCAAAGTAAATATACACATCAATATATGCCAAGAAAAATATGCCAAAGTTTTTTTCTCAACACCAAAAAGATAACCCAAAAAGATACTCTGCTTTGTTTTCTCACCCATTGTCCTTTACTTGCCTCAGATCTTCCTTGCCTCAATCAATGTAGTCACATTAGAGCTCCATGTCACTTGGTTGAGTTCTTATCCCAAATGGATAGGCATCATGGAAATAAATAGTGAATATGCAGGCCTAAAGGGGGGTTGACCACTACAAGGAAAAGACCTTCTATTGGAGGTTTTTGCAGAGGCCCCTATAAAAATAGCCCAAAAATATGTTTGTAGCGGAGGTGGGCGGGTGGATGTTTTAGTCGATGTTTATTTGATTGTGCATCTAAATTATTAAAGTGCATCGGTGCTTTCTTATCAATACATGCATCGAAGTTTCATATAACATGGTTCACCATAGAAAATTTTGTTTTGAAAAATAAAAAACCATGGTGCTCTAAATACTCTAACGCATCGATGCTTGAATATATGCTAGCACCGAACTCCATATAGTAAAGCGTACTAGTGCTATTCGAAATGATGTCCCCATGTGGTAAATGTATAACAATGCCCCAGGGTGTCGTATAAATTGTACTGATAAACAATTTCTAATTTCTAAAAAAAAGATCGATGCTATTGTAAAACCACAACACCGGTGTGTTACAAGTAACGTAAATCCTCGATGCTTCTCAATAAAGAATTGTAAAAACATGGTGCTTTTGGAGATATCCCACCCCTCTGCATTTTGAGACGTGCACCAGAGGAGGGATAAATAAATAAAAAAAACCCTCTCGACTATAATTTTCATTTTTACCATCTACAGTGCAGGAGAGCTCTAAAGAACCAACGCCACTCTTCACACGTGCAAGAACCCTGACATCAGTGCTTCTATTTCTCACCACATTTAAGTATTGTGCTCATTGTTTGAGTTTCCAATTTTTTCAAATGGTGTGATTTTTTTTTCTCCATTACGTGTCAACAATGCCTCCCTGGAAACCAAATGTTCAGGTAATCTCTATGTTTATTTCTAATTTAAGTTTTTAGAAGATTAGAATTGTAAATTAGGTTGAATTCACCATTGTTTTTGCAAAAAAATAAAATTCAATGCATTGTGCACTTGGTTTGTTTGGCTTGCACCAACAATGGTGAGCCCTATAAATTTACAAGGCGCATTGTGTTTCGGTGTGTGAACATAACACACTGCCATTGTGGCGGTGCATTTTGTCAATATAAATGCACCAAGAAAGATGTGACATGAGCACTGGTGCACAATTATGTGATACCGATATAAAAAAGGTTAAATTTATGAAACACCCACAATGTGCCATACTTATGTGCACACCATTAACCGTGCGGTTAAAATTTAAAGTGCATTGGAGCCGATGCATTACTGTGTTTTGAGAAAACCGACAATTTTTTTATTTTTTAGATTAAAAGTTATGTTTCCATAGTTATAAATACATGTTTCATTGAATTAAAAATATATATATATATATATATATATATATTATATATATAATATATATATATATATATATATATATATATATATATCTATTTTATGTATGATGTTGATGTATTTTAAATGTCATTCACGTAGTAGAGACGTTAGCAGAGGGAGCAACAACAACAACTGGAGAAAGAGGCAAACACATACAATATGGTCCAACCACGGTAGACCAGAGAGAGGGAGATGGATTTATACCCTCACCCTATTATTACAATGACCCGAGTGCTCTTGAGGAATGTAGGCCTCCTCAAGTACCATGAGGAGTGTACATCCCTGAAGGTGCAATTGGTATTATTGGCACATCTGGTCTGCCAATGGAATGTCGAGCAATAGGCTTTCTGTGTTGATCCTAAGTTGTGGTATAGGACCACTAAGGACAATATATACTTTATCATTGTCCTATCCAGGAGAGGGGAGGATTTTCCATAGTTCCTTGATGTCCCCCATGGTGTTGTAGCTGAGAGTCAGCTTGCATACACTTTGAGATATGTCAGCCCTAATGCGGTCCATTCATCATATTTTCAAGTTCTTGGTATATAGCTACAGATATCTTCTTTTCCTACAGAGGAGGATAGGTTCCTCTCATTATTAGGTAGCACCATTTCACATTATTTTGGTGATGGGAAACACCTTAGTTGCACTCTTTTGTATTATTTTGATTCTTTGATTTGGGTGCCACATTGCATCAGGTGGTCTGCCTTTTTCCGAGGTAGTTTTACTTTAGATAGATGTCGTGTGTTATCAAGACAGGGGAGGGAGACCTTCACTTTTTCTTTTGAGCTTTATTTTTTATTTTTTAAGAGGCTTCCATAGACGAGGCCTACATTTTATCATTGCCCTCCTAGGCCGATCACTAAGGCCCATATGGGCATGTGGAGGAAGATGATGCCCAAGAGGGGCATGCTGAAGATTTTGGCCAAGGTTTTGGACGAGGAACTAGAGCTACTAACTAGTGTGGATGACCATGTGTTTGTCGTGTTGGGGTATGCATATGCCAGGATTGATTAGAGAGGGTGTCTCGAAATCTTCTTCACAGTGGATGAGCCTCCAGATGATAGAGGTAATATTAGTGTTTTCTTTAAATTAATCTAGTTTCATTTTCTTTCTTTAATGAATTAGAATAAAATTTATTCTAGCATGTTCTTTATCTTGTTTTATTAATTTTTTTAATGAAATTATCTAATTATTTTTTTGTAATATATATTTTGTAGACATCGACACATTTGATGTGGACATGCCTCATCCCCCACCAGATGTCAAGGGAGATGGGGAGATGGGCAAGGACCGAGAGGGTGAGGATGAGGCACATCCTTAGGGGGCATGGGTGTCTGAGGGTGGAGGCCTGTTATGCGATGTTGGATGGACTACTTGTTGAAATGTGGCAACAAGAATATTCCAATTTTAATTTATCATTGAATTAAAATTGAGAATTAAAATTCGAATTTAGTCTCACCAACTGTTTGAAAAATAATTAGTTCATTCATCTTGAGTTAATTAGTTGGAGAAATTCAAACATGAAGTCTTTGTGAAGTCATGCAACAATTATCCCTTTGATTGAGGAAGTTATCCCTTAATTAAGGAGATAAGGATGAGTTGCATTTGAGTTGTAATTAGTTAACTCAGTTAACTGAGTTAAGTCTAGTTAAATTAGTTCCAAACAGTTTGAGGAACTAATTGTGAGTTCAGTCAGTTAATGCATACATGCATGAAACTAGTGTACTCCAGATAACTGAATATTCTCTCATAAGTAACTCATGCATGTCAGTTCAAACAAAGACCCAGTTGAGATTAAAGGTAGGGACAATGTACCATCAGTTGCAAGAATTTTTCTATAAGAAAATCTCTTGCATGCAAAAGGAATTCATTCCTTGAGATTTGTGCAGTTTTACAGTGTGTTGTAGCATTGTGTGAGATTAGTGTCACACAAGGTTACAGCTAGAACACCTAGGGAAAACAACGCAAGGAAATATGAGGCTTGGAGGGCAGAGGGAAAGGCATATGAGTTGTCTAGTTTGTTTATGAGCAGTTAGAGGGATTGTACTAAGAGGTGGATAGTTGTGAGAGCTAAAGCTTTGTGTAATCCTGAAATATTTCCACTTGTATGATAATACAGATAGCGGGGTTTTTAGCTAAGGTTTTCCCCATAGTATTCTTCTATGTTTCATGTGTATTGATTCTTCTTCTCTGTTATATGTGTTTTGTTTGATCTTGCTCAAATTGATTCAGCTTCCGCAAGTTTGATTGTAGAAGTAGATTAAGTATTGTGCTTTAGTCTATTGCATAATCAGGTTAATCTATAGTGAGAATTTCTACATGGTATCGGAGCAAAGGTGACCAGAGATGTGAACAATATACTATGAAGAAGGGAAATTCAAAGTTTGAAGTTCTTGATTGCAGGTACAAAATCGAATTCTTATCACATCTCAAAGTTCACCAATGGCGTTAAATGGCTTGAGACTCGAGTATGCATTGGATGGTAGCTCAAATTACATAGCATGGAAGGATCACATGGAAGCAATATTAGAAGACAATGGTTTTAAGGATTTCATTGATCAAGAAATCCCCAAGCCAGCTACAGCTAATGCAAAAGAATTGGCTGAATGGAAGAAGTGTATGGCAAAGGCAAGGAGGATTCTTCTGGAGGGAGTTCGAGACCATATTGTCTTGAGTCTCCATGGGAATGAGACTTTGTTTTCAATGTGGAAGACATTGAAGGACCTCTATCAGAATAGTAGCGACCAGAGGAAACTGGCGCTTAAGGATAAGCTTCAGAAAATCAAGTGTGAAAATGGTGACACTATTTCTACATATCTGAACAAGCTCACCACCTGCAGAGATGAGCTTGGTAGTGTGGGATTAATGACAACCGATGATGATATGGTGAGTCTTGCTCTCCTCAGTCTTCCTAGGAGCTGGCATATCTACCAGGACTCAGTGAATGGAAGAGAGAAACTATCGGATTGGGAATGACTGTGGTCAGATATGATGCAGGAGGAGATCAGGAGAAGCACCAGAGATGGTTCTTCATCTAAGCATGATGGTGAAGAAAATCTAGCCTTTGCAAGTAAGGCAAGGAAAGGGAAAGGGAAGGCTTCCCATTCCAAATCAAGTTCTTCTCATGGTGGGAAGAAGATTGACAAATCTAAAGTGATATGTTTTAATTTTCATGAGGTGGGCCATTATGCAACTAATTATACATTGAATAAATCCAAGAAGGGATCCTCCAAAGGATCATAAGGTGAGGCACTGGCCTCTCAGTTCGAATTGGATTTTACCCTCCTATCATGTATGGTTTCATCGATGGTGGGTTGTGTTTGGTATCTGGACAGTGGAGCCTCATTCCACATGACCGACGATAAGAGTTTATTCAGTACCTTGGAGGAGAAAGACCTCAAGATGCGCATAGAGATGGGCGATGATGGAAAGTATCGTGTTTCAGGTGAAGGTACGGTTGGTTTTTAGAGGGAGCATGGAGCTCCTCTCACCCTGACTGATGTAAAGTATGTGCCTGGACTGAAGAAGAACTTCGTATCGGTCGCGATGTTGGAAGACGAAGGCTATGATGTAGTCTTCAGTAAAGGAAAGGCATTCCTGAGACACATAGCCACGGGTCAGACCAAGAGGATTGGGACTTGAGTGAAGAATCTCTACAAGCTGGGGGTAGATGATTGTGCTGCATTGAGTTCAAAATCTAAATTGGTGCAAAGCCAAGACATTAGCGAGTTATGGCATAGGCGGTTGGGCCACTTGCATCATGGGGCCTTGAAGATAATGCAGTAGATTTCTACCGGACTTCCCAAAAATAAACTTGAGCAAGTGGACACATGCAAAGGTTTTATCTTGGGAAAGTACACCAAGTCTTCCTTTCATGATTGAGACAGTCGAGTTGCAATCATGGAGCGAGTTCATACTGATGTGTGTGGACCATTCTCGACAACATCCATCGTGAAACAAAGGTATTATGTGATTTTCATTGATGATTTTTCTCGTAAATGCTGGATCTATTTCATACAGAAGAAGGATCAAACCTTCTCAAAGTTTTGTGAGTTCAAAGCTTTGGTTGAGAAAGAATCAGGGAAGAAGATCAAGGCCTTGAGAAGTGACAATGGTGGAGAGTATGTCTCTCAAGATTTTAAGGACTTCTGTGCAGCGGAAGGAATTAAACGGGAGTTGACGGCACCTCATAACCCACAGCAAAATGGGGTGGCCGAGAGGAATAACGGAACGATTGTGGGGGCAGCTCGAGCGATGTTGCATGACCAAGGCTTACCACTTCATATGTGGATTGAGGCATGCAACACAGTGGTCTATTTGCATAATAGAAGCTTGCATTGCATTATTGGGATGAATACACCAGAGGAAGCTTTCTCTGGAAACAGACCAGATGTGGGTCACTTCAAGATCTTTGGCTCATCGGTATATTTCCATGTGACCAAGGATGCCTGAAAGAAGCTTGAACCGATAGCTGAGTTGGGGATACTTGTGGGGTACACTAATACACCCCACAACTATTGGGTGTACTTGCCTACCAGTCAGAGGATAGTGGTTCGCAGAGATCTCAGGTTTGATGAGTAGAAGGCCATGCGAGTTTCCCTTGAGAGGGAGCTCCAACTACAAGCTATGGAGGAACTTTTGGTTCCTAAGGATGAGGAGCCTCAAACTAATGCGAAGCAGCCGCATGTAGAGGTTCCAGGAGTGGAGATAGCAACTCAAGCAGAGTCTTCCAGAGAGGGACAGATGCGCACAAGAGAAGTTGACAGATTGTTTTTGGATGCGAGAGAGAATGTGGGAGAACCATCTTCTTAGCGTAGAAAAAGGAGGTCACCTGATAGGTACACTGGATACATGGCCCTTGTTGGGGAATGTGTTGAGACCGAGCCATCTTCCTTTGAGGATGCAGTGCAACAGCCAATTTATGTTGATGCTGTGGTGGAGGAGTATGACTCCATAGTTCAGAACAGTGTTTGGGTTGTGGTTCCAAGGCCGGAGAACAAGTTAGTTGTGAGTTCCCGTTGGCTTTACAAGGTAAAGCAAGCCATTGATGGTAGTGTGGAGAAACATAAAGCAAGATTTGTTGCCCGTGGTTTCTCACAGGTCAAGGGGATCGAATATGATGAGACTTTTGCTCCTGTAGCAAGGTACTCATCTATCAGATCGATGTTGGCACTATCAGCACAGATGGGTTGGAAGATTCATCAGATGGATGTGAAGACTGCATTCCTCATTGGAAAGATTGAGGATGAGGTGTACATAGAGTAGCTGGAAGGTTTTGAGACCTTCGATCATGAGTAGCATGTGTGTAGACTCAAGAGAGATTTTTATGGGGTGAAGCAAGCACCTTGTGCTTGGTACACCAGGATCGACAACTACTTCACTGGGTTGGGCTTCATAAAGAGTGAAGCAGATGAAAACCTGTACCACATCATGGTAAAAGGTAAGCAATTGACCATTGTTCTTTATGTTGATGATCTCATATTGACAAGTGATGATCAATTGATCATGTCTTGCAAGGAGAACCTTGCAAGAGAATTCGAGATGAAAGACATGGTTCTCATGCACTACTTCCTTGGCATGGAAGTGTGGCAGAAGGATGGGGAGTTGTTTGTGTCTCAAGGCAAGTATGCCAATGAGATACTCAGGAGATTCCACATGGAGAAGTGCAAGCCCATGCAGACTCCTCTAGCAGGTAACTAGAGGAAGGAGGGTGCTACTTCAGGAGAAGTAGTAGAGGCTACTATGTATCGATAGCTTGTGGGTTCACTGATGTACTTAGTGAACACACAACCAGATTTGTGCTATGTAGTGAACTAGCTGAGTCAAGCTATGGTTCAGCCTACCAAGATGTTTTGGAAGGAAGCTAAGAATGTTTTGAGATATGTCAGAGGCACATCTCAGTATGGATTATGGTACAAAAGGAAAGAGGGAGTGCAGCTACAGGGCTTCACAAATGCAGATTGGGCAGGGATTCCATCAGATCGGAAGAGCACATCAGGAGGAATTTTCAACCTTGGGTCAGCTGCAGATTCTTGGTACAATAGGAAATAGATGTTAGTTGCACTCAGCTCAGTAGAGGTTGAATACATGGCTGCAAGTCAGGCAGCATGTGAGGCCATTTGGATGCGGAAAATTCTAGTTGGTTTGTTTGATCAAAGGATGGGTCCAACTATGATCTATTGTGATAATCAAAGTTGTATCAAACTCTCTGAGAATCCAATATTTCATGACAGGTCCAAGCACATTGACATTCGATATCATCATCTCAGATACTGTGTAGCGAGGAGGATCATGTTGTTGCAGTATATTTCAACCGAGGAGCAAAATGCTGACATTTTGACTAAGGCATAGTCAAAGTGTAAATTCGAGTTCCATAGACATAGGATTGAGGTGGCAGATAATCCCTTTCTTGTTGAGAGGGAGTGTTGAAATGTGGCAACAAGAATATTCCAATTTTGATTTTTCCTTGAATTAAATTGAGAATTAAAATTCAAATTTAGTCTCACTAGCTGTTTGAAAAATAATTAATTAATTCATCTTGAGTTAATCAGTTGGAGAAATTCAAACATGAAGTCTTTGTGAAGTAATGCAATAGTTATCCCTTTGATTGAGGAAGTTATCCCTTAA
>APFE031539789.1:84907-153978 GCA_000404065.3 Pinus taeda
TTCTGTGCAAAACCTTTTGCCACAAGCCTAGCTTTGTGCTTGTCAAGTGAGCCATCAGCTTTATACTTGTTCTTGTAGACCCACTTGCAACCAATTGGTTTGGTTCCTAATGGAGGATCAACAAACTTCCAAGTGTCATTCCTTATGAGGGCATCATACTCCTTTTGCATCGCTTCTTTCCATTCATCATGAGAAGCAGCTTCTTTGAAGGAAGTTGATTCAAAATCTGTAGACAAGTTCAATTCACAATCATAAGAAACATCCATATCAACAGGTGAATTAGAGTCATCTACATCACCTCCATTTGCCGATTTGAATTTTTGGTTCCCGTCTTTCCAACTTCATCAGGATGAACACTTTCAAGTGTCTTTGTCAGCCACTTTGGGGGACCTTTCTCAGATGGTCCAGGCTGCTCTGTTGATTGAGTTGGGACTGAATCAAGATTGAGTCTCCCAATTCTATCAATTACATCACTTAAATCATCATCCGTTGTTGGAGTTTCAGTCGGGGGAGAGTATTCTTCAGAAGAAGATTCCACATGTTGATCTAGTATAGGAATCCCCCCTTCAAGATGTGGAAACTGATTTTCAAATTCTTGAAATGATTTCATTTTTGCGAATCTATCCAAGCGATCAAGTTGCCGCTCAACAACATTGTCAGATTTGGATGATTCAAGAAAAATTACATCTCTAGATATAACAAACTTTTTATTTTCTTCATCATAGAGGCGGTATGCTTTGGAGGTGTTTGAATACCCCAGGAAGATACACTTACGACTTCTAGCACCAAGTTTGTTTCTATGTACCTTTGGTATCAAAGCATAACAGGTGGAACCAAAATCCTGAGATGTTTTACCGAAGGAACCATACCACAATTCATAAGGAGTGTTGTTTCTTATAGCGCTAGATGGACATCTATTCTTTATATATGCAGCACATAGAACAACATCAGCCCAAAACATTATCTTTACATTTTTGAAAAAAAGCATGGATCGTACCATATTCAAAATTGTTCTGTTCATTCTTTCAGCAACACCATTCTGTTGGGGATTATAAGGCACAGTTGTTTGATGTTTAATCCCATGTTGGCGAAGATAGTGTTCAAATTCATTTGATGTATATTCTTTTCCATTATCAGTGTGAATAGACCCAATATGAGATTGTGCATCATTTTCAATCCATTATGAAAATTCTTGAATGTTTGAAAAGCATCAGATTTGTTCTTCAATAAATAAACCCAACACATTCTGGTGTAATCATCAATAAATGTCATGATATATTTATTTCCATTTGCAGAAGAAACAGGCATTGGACCACATAAATCTGAATGAATAAGTTCAAGCTTCCTATGTGCTCTTGAATGTGAGTCATGAAAAGGTTGTTTGCTATGCTTTCCTAGAATGCAAGCATCACATTGCTTAAGTTTTCTAGGAATTGTAGGCAAACTAGCAACACCATTTTTCTTCAATAAGCGGAGGCTGTGATAGTTCAAATGTCCAAATCTAGCATGCCATAATAAACTTGATGGAAGTGTACCTTCTTAATGATGAGAATTGTATGAGAAATGTTGTGCATGAGCAGATGTTCCTTGCAGTTTGAGAAGCCTTTCTTCTTCTATTCCCCTCATGACAAGTGAGTGGTCAGATGCTTTTCTTACCTCAAGCTTGCCATTAAACATATGAATGGAGTGACCTTACTTGCGGATGTGGACCAAGGACAACAAGTTTCTCTTGAGCTGTGGGAGATATAGAACATGATCCAGAAGAAAGTCTGGAAGACCAGACAGTTTAAGCCTGATTGGTGCCAACTTGATGGCTTGATTTTGATTAACTGCAAAGTATACGCTCTCAACATTTCAGTGAATTTAACAAAAAAATCTTTCTATGAGACATGGGCAGGTCTCCCGAAATTCCAAAGCACCATCATTTTCCATGAAGCAAGTGAAGCATTAAACAAATCTTCATTTACTCCAATGTTACATTGTGCCTCAACATAGTGAGCAGATTCAGGTGCTTTACCTTTGTCTGTATCATCAGTTTTACCTTTCTGTTGGTTTCTTTTATGCTCAATTTTGTCCCATGGTAGCTTGCATGTAGAGGCATCATGTGATCCATTTATTTTGCAGCGAATACAGTGCAAATCTGCCTTTTCTCCTTGAGAATGTCTGCCCCCCCTGCCTCTGAAATATCTTCCTATTCCTCTTCACCCACCTCTTCCTCTTGTAGAATCTTGAGCAGGATGCTTTTCTTTATGAGCAAGGCACACCGTCTCTTTAGAAGATTCAGGGGCTGTCTTCTTTCCAAAAGCTCTCTCTTTCAACAAACTTTTTCACAAGAGAGTCAAAGGTTATATCTTTGAGATTTCCATTTGCTTGCAATGACTCAAGATAATTGGAGTAAGTAGGATAAAGTGCCTTGAGAAAAGCAATAAGAGGAATATCCAATTCAACCTTAGTGGATTTGATATCATGCATTATAGACTTTACTTCAGATGCAAGAGCAAGAGGATCATTATTTTGCAGTTCAAGAGTGAAGAGTTTAATCATGAGTTGAACAACTTCAAGTGTAGAATGTGAGTCATAGAGTTCTTTCAACTTTTGTAAGGCTTCAAAGGCATTTGAATATGAAAAAATATGGTGACTCACCTCTTCATTTATAGATGTTGTGATTAATGCATAAGCTTTGTTGTTCTTGTTTCCCCAAATGACGAACTCTTTGTCTGAGGTAGGTTGTACTGGGTCATTGTCTCCTTCTCCAACACACACTCCTTTCCACAACTCATTGAAGATGAGGGTGTGTTTTATCATTCGGGACCATTCAGGATAGTTCTCCTTGCCAGTGAGAACTATTCCTACCATGGATATGATTGAATGTTTTCTATAAAAAAAAAACTTTTGCTGATAGAAAAGAATACTTCTGCCAATATACAGTAAAAATGTACTCAAAAATTTCTGTGGGAAACAATTTTGGTTGTTTAATTCATATCACAGATAATAATCAATCAATCATCGCGATCTCTACAAAGTTGGAGCAGCAACGGCATCAACTGCGAGCTCTACAAAGTTGGAGCAGCAACAGCATCACAATTTCAAGCTCTGATGGCAAACATCTCATGTAATCTTGGAAAAACGACAATCACATGTAAATAAAATATTGTAATATGCCACCCAATTTATTCCTTTCGCGCCCAACTTTGATTAAAGAAATATACCGAAAGGATCTATTTTTGTTTTGATATGTATCTTGCCTATCATGCAAATAATTGAAGAGATACAAATTTTAAGTCCATTCGTCGAAGATAGTTATTCGCGTCGCTGTATCGTTACCGAATAATATAAATTTTCAATCCATGCGTGGAAGAAAGTTATTCTCAGATCCTTCCCACTCATCTAAAACGAATCCAAACCAACGAAAAAATTGTATGGCCAATGCACTAGATATCCAAATACAGGTTGTCATGCAATTCGAGAAAAATTTCCCGGAAATTGCAATGGAAGAAAGACAGTACTATCACTATCACTAAGCAAAGGAACAGGTTCAGATTCAATAATAATTTTCAACCAAAACCACAAGAACTGCTCGTGCAAAACTGTTAGAACAAATACATTTGAAACACCACAAGAACTTTAATTAGTGGCACATCTCCACGCAGAAAAGGTCAGCACATCTTCACGCAGAAAAGGTCAGCACATATTCACGCAGAAAAGGTCATGCATCTCAGGTATTATCATGCTGTCTCAAATACGCAGTGTTGATATCTCTCACGCGGTGTTGATATCTCTCCACGCTCACCGCACCAGATGTTAATATCTCTCAGGCGTATTAATAAACAACAGTATTTTCATTGAAAAAGAAACTATATTCGTATAACAGCGTTCAAAAATATGAAACTGATACCAGGTCAGATACCAGCGTTCAAACAACGTTCAATACCATGTTAGATACCAGCTTTCAAACAACATTCAATTATTACAATAGCGTTCAATTATTACCATGTGCACCACCTTAATACCATGTCCAGCGCAGGTACAAGAACAATGCTCACTTCAGAAACGCATACAATAATACAGTTAAACGCATACCAATTCATTCAGAACGACAGAGGGACAACGCTCAGTGGATTAGTTGAGAAAGACAGAGGACAACACTCAGTGGACAGTGCTCAGACTAGCGCGCAGCCCACAGTAGCAAAAATGAAGGGAGCTACAACTTATTTTCAGAGCTGGCTCTGATACCATGTCAGGCCAGGCAGTAACTCTGCAATAGGCAGTAAAACTAATTCATTTTATTTCATTAGGTATGCTATTGTTATATACAAAAGGGTGTGACTGCTAAGTTCATCTCCTGATGACTGTTCACATTCCTAATTTAACTATTTACATAAATTCACCCAATCGTGAGGATTAGGTGTCAAAAATTTTATTTAATTTTTAATATCGAGTTGATATGTAATATTTAAAAAAATCTTAATAACAAAAAAAAATCGTGAATTATAAATCAAATATTTAAATATACATATTAAGTGAAATATTTTAACCCCAAATATATAGAGAGGAAGAGAGGGATAATTCTTATTCCATTAATAGAAATAATGAGAGAGAGATACATTTAATATTTAAAAAAAATATTAATTGCATAAATAATTCAATGTTTATATATAAAAAAAATAATTCAATTTCTTTGTATATGTTTTCTAATTTTGAGAGAGAGATTATATCCTATGGCATGTATGGACAATTTATTGTGCAGAATGTGAAATATAGATTAAATATTTCAATGTTAACTATGTATATATTATACAAACAACTGAAAATAAAATAACACGGGCTTGTATTAACTCCAAAAATACTAAGAGACAAGAAGAATAGAATCTTTCGAGGTGCAAATAATTTTTCAAGTTTTACATTCAAAGAGAGGTTTGTCTCCTATAAGATTTGATTCCTTGAGCACTTAGTAATCAAAATTTAAATTTTATATATATATATATATATACATACACTATATATTTATATTTACAATACACATCTCTCTCATCTTGAATTATATAACACCTCTCCACACAATAACCCTAATCATTTTAAAGATATTAAAAATTCTAAAATAATTAATTATGTCATTTTAATAATAGAATTTACCATTTCAATAATAAAAACACTTGAAATTATGTGGAGATGTTATGAATACTTCCAATCCTTTTAAAGAGATTAAAAATATTAAAATGATATAATTTTAAGATTTCAATTAAAGTGAAAGGAAAAAATAGTTTTAATAAATTAAAAGAAAAAAATTAAGAGTATATGAGCGGAGTAAATGAATATTTTTATTAATTTCAAAAAAAAAATATTGAAAAGGTATAAATATAGGAGTAAATTGATATTTTAGGAGGATACATTTACATATTAAAGTGGAAATAAATGTATTTATGGTTATAGGCATGTTTATTTTGGAATAGGTTTTCTAGAATTTTAAATTAATTATCTATAACTATTGGGTGTATGGTAGAGATTCAACCTCCATGAAATATTCTAAACATTCATAGTAGTATACAAAAATCAAAGGTTGAGATTTATCTCAAAAGTAATTATGTTTCCCCCCCTTTTAATTAAATTGATCTATTAAAAAAATTTCATATAAACAAGTGTCACGTGAAGTAATTTATGGTATTTTGGGCATGTGGTATTGATAATCATGGTATTGTCCCATGATATTGTAAAAAGACATATTTGTAGGTTGAGAATTTGGATGGTAAAGTGGGAGTAAATGTCCATGGTTAAGAATCTAGTTCCATGTTTTTTCAAATGTATATATGTTGAAATCATACAATAATTGTTTAATTATTTATTAGAGGAAAAACAAATGAGCAACACTTTCACCTAGTAAATTGGAACATAGTGCAGCTTCTGAAAATGTTAGGAGGATTGGAAATTAAAGACCTGAAATATATGAACCTAGCATTGGGAGAAAAGCTAATATGGAGGCTTAAATCTGAGTTAAAGGAATGGTGGAAGCGTGCATTTCTCAAGAAGTATTTTCATAAAAATCAAATTATTAGACTAGAGGAGGAGCCTTGTGATAGTCATGGCTCCATGATTTTGGATTTATGTAAAGTTGCGGCCCTAATAGTGCTGGATAAATTGAGTTAACATCCCAGGAATGGAAGAAGAATAGACATGTGGAAGGATTACATCCCAACTTCAGCGCTAGCAAGTAGAGATCATCGATGCACCAAATTGGCTCAATGGATGGAGCGAGAGGGTATGCATAGGCTAGTAAATATCTTATAATTGGATGATGAAGGTTGCTGGAATGGACGGCATATCCCCTCACCTTCTGGTCCACCTATCTATGTAGTGGGATTCTCTAGTCAAAACATTGAAAGGACACGCCTTGGTAGCAACCAATAAAACATACCGAAGAATTTGAAATGGAGGAAGAGAGACCATTTACACTGTTAAGGAGGGTTATGAGTCCTTAATTTCACAAATGTCACATACTCCAATCTCAAGTATATGGGGAAGAATATGGCTCAAGGATGGCCTTCCCAAAATAAACACCTTTTGTTGGGAATTAGTGCATGAAAATATTCTAATGACAGAAAACTTGAAGAACAGGAAAATTCATGGCCCATCAAGATGTGTACTATGTGAAGCAGTAGAAGAAGACATTCAACATGTATTTTATTGATGCCCCTTTTCCATAAAAGTTTGGATAATAACACTAAGTCCAATTAAGCACATTCAATCTATACCAAGGGATTGTTTTGAAATATTTGAATCTTAGATGAAAAAATATCTAATTCATAGAAAGGAAAATATAGTTCCCATTAGATTCTAGGTTTCACTCCCCAAATATATTTATTCTTCAATTTAGTTAACTCGTAATCAATCCATTTTGAAAAATATAAAGCCTGATATGGTCTCAAAAGCATTGAAAGCAACCCAACTCCTTGTTAAATTCATAACATACACTGGATTTGATCCCCAATGAGTTTGAGAATATCTCATCAGAAGAGTCTGATTAGCTAAAAATTACTAGAGGACCTCATCATGCTGGTAGATTCGAACCACACAACCCAATTTCTCCTATATAATCAAAATGGAAAGTGATGAGTTCCAGGATTGACAACTCTCTCTAAGGAAATTCTAGCTATTTTTTGACAAAGAACCAAAAGGAAATATGCAGGAGGTAGGAGAGGGAGGGGTCATTTACAACACCATAGGAGAAACAATGACAAAATATGCTTGAGCGTTAGAATGGAAAATAAACAATCAAGTGGATGATTTAACATTGTGGAAGGGATTAAGAATAGCCCTGGCAAAATGATTTCATCCACTCATTGTCTTTGGAGATTCCATGATAACAATCAAAAAATTCTATCATCCCAAGAGATCTCTAGGTCAAGATCTCACTCCAATAATAAAAATAATATAGATGCAAACCCAAAAATTTGAATCCATCATCTTTTATCGTATTAAGAGGGGATATCACATAATTGTTGATGAACATGCCAATAAGGGAACTAGCTTGGAAGAGGGGACTATTTATCTTGATGAAGGAATTCCCTCCATAAGATATACCCCATGATTGACAAGTTGTCATCACTTGGGAAATTAAAAGTTGGAAAAATTGAATCACCTCAAGTGTCATAATATTTATTAAGTTCTCTAACCTTGGATTAATGACAAAACAAGTGGTTTGCATGTGGGGTAGGAAGATATATTGCAAAGAGCCTTACATAGGGATATTGTAGTTCAACGATCTAGACACCATCAGAGGGAATGAAATTTGAAGCGATGGTCAATGGGGTGATGGGAGAAGGAACTGGGAAATATAAATATGTGTGTTCCTCCTGAATTACATAATGATTTTTGCTAAAGCCTTATTTTATGGTAATATGGCCTCTCTAAGTCAAGAAAATAGTGGAAATGGAAAAGGGAATCACTTGCTAACTATAATGGACACAATCATGGTCATGATGTCGAAGCTTGGGGAATAGGTTATCTTGAAAGCCCAACCGAATTTCTCCATAATCAATTGAAAATTAGAAGACCATTGGAAAGAAATGGAATGCCTCCAGCTCATGGTGGTGACACTAGAAAAGAAGGTGGACACTTTAACACTCAAGGTGGATGGTATTGAGGTCAAGGTGGAATTGGTGACCATTGGTGTCTTGAAAGAAGTCTACGGTCTCTCCAACCTTGTCCCTCCAAATAATTATGAAGGAAATTATTCTAACAACCCCCATGATCAGACTATGGAAGATTTCGCTCTGCATAAGACAGAAGTGATGGTGAATGAGAAAGAAATTGATGAATTAAAGTAAAAGAAAGCAAGTGACGAGGTATTATAATCATGTTCGAATGTTATGTTCTTTTGCTAAATATTGTGGAGTTCTATGGAGAATATATAGAATAAATAATGTAAGAACCCTTGCATGGGAAAGGCCAAGAGGAAATAAAATTTTTAGCCATAAATTCTAGTCTACTATTGAAGAAGAAATACCTTTATATGTAAGGGTTCTGATCCACATTCCAGTTGAATCAATATAATATAACCGTTTCTCTGAAAAAAAAATCTTTAATTATTTATTATTAATAAAATAATTTTAAAAAATGTTATAATTTAGTTAGTTCTTATGATTTTTTTTTTCTTTTAGAAATGTGAGATGTATCCTGTAGTAAGTGTTTTGATATTTATTATGGTCGTATGCATATCAATGTTTACCAACTATTTAATTTATATGGTTGAGCTAGTTTTAAAAGAAGTAGATGTTGAGTCATGATCAACCCAATGTTGCAAATACCTTCATAGTTAGAGATAAAGTATATTGTAGGGTTTGGAAAATAAAATCAATCCAAAATTTTGAAATATTGAAGAAGTTAGCCAACAATACTTATAGTTTTGCTAGTAAATAACTTAAAATTCTATATGTCATCTATGCCTGATGAGGATGAGAAGAAATTATCAATGCCAAGTCTTACCTTCCATTAAATATTTGACATCTAATACACACTCACAATTACCAGAGGACATGATTTTATAAAAGAATGGTAAAATGGTTGAAATGGGAAACATCATCTTTAGAAAAGGAGATGGAAGAAACAACTATCATCCAAGGCTAAATGGTAATCCAAAAGTAAAGATGAGAAATCGTTTCTTCATTGACCCATTCCTCCCAAATTTGGAGCGATGGCCTAAAATGGATGTGACATAGTAACTGTAATCTTTTTGCATCTTGAAAAATGAGAAAGATAGATTTTTTGGATCTAAAGTTCATTATATTAACTCTTGAGAATCACACTAAAAATCAAAATAAAAAATCTTTAGTTTGGGAAAGAAGAAATGAAATTTCATGCCTTTACAAAAATTATTATCGAGACACTTATTTCATTCTATGGGCCAATAGCTTTGCAATGGTTGTTCATTTGCTTCAAATGGAGTTTGGATATGAAAGTTAGGCCCTCAACAAGGTCATGCTCCAATTATTCTACACAAATCCAAGTAGTAGCCATGATAACTCACTAATCTAGAATATATTGAGATAAAAATGAATATAAGGCATAACATAGATATATATATATTTTGATATCCCTTATTTTATATTTTTTATTCCAAGGATGAAATTAGTAACTAGAACATAGTTTCTACTATCAAGGATCACATAGCATTGCTTCCAAAAAAAACTCCCTGATTCTACATGATAGTCCACAAACCATACTAAGAAAGCCATGTTTGGATTCAAATTGAGGAGTTTTTCATTATCACTCTGTGCTTAACCACTAGGGATGCCCTTAACCAACATGACAATGCGATATATTAAAAAATTCCATTTTTCAATAAAATAGGCAAATGAAAAGCTCATTAATTAACCATCCTACCATAAGAAACAAGAGAATGAAATTAAATTCAAACCAAACAAAAATAAGTTGTAGCTTGAAATTAAGTAGTGACCAAACAAAAACAACCATACTGCAAGAAACAAGAGAATAAAATTAAATTCAAACCAAACGAAAAGAAGTTGTATCTTAAAATTAAGTGATGACCAAACCAAAACAACCATGCATTCAAGAGTATAAATCGATAGGCCATCCTTCAAAATTTCCTCATAGTCTGAAATTGAGCAGTGACCAAAGAAAAACAACCATTCATTCAAGAATATAAATGGATAAGCCATCCTGAAAAATATCCTCAACATTCAAGATAAAAATAGTCTCAAACTCATATTCCTTTAACAACATCAAATGCAATGAAAAAATAAGCTTCAAGTCTTTTTTTAAATCAATGAGGTTTAAAATAAATAAAAAATTGAGGGGACTTCAACTCTCGGGACTTGGGCTTACTTGAGAACCTTAACACTTGTTTTTTGGGAACATATTTTCATGAAAATTAACAAAAACATATACAAATTAGAACTTTTCTCATATTTCATACGCTTATTTTCTTCCACTAGAATGAGAGATCAATGAGTTATTTAAGTTGTAGCCAATATTTTTATAGCCTCCCCAATTTTCCTTACCAATCTACAATGTGAATAGCAAGTGATTAGTTCAGGTTATAGCTCAATATTTCCATACCCTTTTTATTTTTCTTCGCCCATTTTATAATATGTGAATAGCATCATGAAGCTTGGTTTATTGTGTTGAGAGGGGTTAAACAAATCAGTATGGGGATATTCTAGTGCTCTTCAAATGAAGTATTAAATAAAAAAAACAATAATAAAATATGATATCAAATTAATTTTAAAATTAATAAAAATACTAAAAATACTAAATAGATTTAATTCAATTATTACATTGTAATTTTGTTTTTACCAATAAAAATTACAAATTATTATTATTATTTTTATTTTTTAAATCATAATATACATATTACATAAAATAAAATAAAATTAAATAATAAATATTCATATGTATAATCATGATGTTTCATAACATATTATAACATCCCTTGGTAGTTCTCATGTAAAAATACCATGGGGATTCACTTACTGAACCTCTCACAAAGCACATGTGTTCATGACATACTTAACAATACCCTTAATTTGACTACATATTGGAAATACCACTAAAAATCACCTTATCTAACCCCCTACCAATACGAACCCAATACACCTTCCCAATTTTAAAAACCCTACTTTCACTAGATATTATAGGTATCCACGTTTTCATTAACATTTTTTATATCCATTTATATTTTTTCATTAACTTTGAACTTTATTTTTATACACAACAAATAAAAATCCTTTACCCTATATTATATGCTCAATATATTATGTCATTTTTTATTCAATATATATCCCCCAATATGAATGCATGTGTTATGGCATTTCTCCCCCACTGAAACCCTCATGAAAAATATATAGGATCAGAATTTTTTTTATAGGATTTACTAGCATGCAAAATTCCTAGTCACTACTTCAATATTCCCTAACTGACCATTAAATAAAATCATCGTCATTACATAAAGTGACTTTAGAAATGGAATAACAAGTCACATAATGTAACAACCATTGTTGCAAGATACTAGCATAAAGCTCCATGTTGTAACCTTCCATTATTACCAGTATTCTTTTAATTAGGCTAGTCAATCATATATTTGATAATGTAAGTATCAACATCATGCAAGGAAGCAACATCATTAGAATGACATAATAGGGAAATACATCAATGGACACTGACATACCCTAGAAACACTAAAGGGAAAAACCAGTATATGTTTATTTTGTTAAGCATTTCATGAGGGTGTTCACCCCTCACTCAATGGTTGTAAGAGAGTTCATCCCTTGACCATTGTTAAAAATTTTACAAAGAAATATCATCTTAAATTCAAAAATAACAAGCTAGAGTCAATTATGTTAGTAATGATATCACTTACCCCACCATTCATCAAGAATTGTGTCTTTGTGGCTTGCTTGTTCCTTGCAGTGTAGGATAATCCCTCAATCGATATGGACCATTAGCTTTTTGCCTATCATAATGTTAAATGTAATTCATCCTTCACATAAGTCACAATCCTTTCATGCAACTACTACCATCAACAATGTTTCCATCATGATTATATAAGATATCTATTAAATCTCATAATGAATATTTACTATTTATGCTTCCAACATCTTTTCAAATGCGTAAATCAAATGCATACAAAGAATCAAGGCATGCCTCTTTTCTTGACATTGCACATGCATTAACTAAAAACACATAATTACAAACATATCTATTTATCCATGCATGTGTATGGTTATGAAACATGTCTAACCATCCAAATGCCACATGCATAAAGTAAATTTCATCAATATCATGAAGGCATGGTCATTTATCCCTACTTCTCATGTATCATAAGAAAGGGAAATAGTTACACTCTACTTTTTCCCACAAGAATACGGTAATGTTTAAAAGAATCTCAATGGTTATAAATATATTTTCACACAAGAAGAGTGAAATATTTCCAAAGGATGAGCACCACAACAACTATTATTTATTTGTGTAAGAAACATTATTTTCCAAAAGGGAAACCATCGCAACTACCCAGATATATTTTTAAGGAAAACTAGCACAATAACTAATAACTTTGTTCATGCAATACATAAACTTTATCCAAAAGAGACTAGTCCAACAATGATTATCTTTGTGCATATAAACACATATTTCTCTAGCATAATAATTATTCTTTTTTGCATGAATATATATATATATATATATATATATATATATATATATATATTATATATAGATAAATAGATATGATAGATATATATATCGAACATAATATCTTATTCTTTTTATACATACAAATACATATTTATTTGCAAGAAATCTAACTCAATAGTTATTCTTTTTGTACATGCAAAATACATATTTCTTTTACAAAAAACTCTAACACAATAGCTATTCTTTTGGTACATGTAAATACATATTTATTTTACAAAAAAATCTAACACAATATCTATTCTTTTTGTGTATGCAAAAACATATATATTTTTTAAAATATTATGACATCTTTATCATTTTACATATAGGGTTCACATGCATTCTAATGCAAGAAAATATCACAACTTCTTTGTATTTTTATGTGCAATGTTCATATGTATTCTTTTCAAGAAAACAACATAGATAATTTATTTATCTTCCACACAGAAGCCATGAACGTTTCCCAAAAAAAGCACAACAAATATTTCCAACAAACTAAATATATTTAACCTATGTTTATACACACAAAAACCATGGAAGTATTTTCCAAGAATTTAATATAATTAAATAATCTGCGTTCTTAAAAACCCATGAATTTTTTTTCAAGAATTAAACTAATTAACTCATCTTCATTCTCAAGAACCCATGAGAATATTTTCAAAACACTAATGCATAGTTAACTTTTCTTGAAGAGTTTTCATTTGTTCCCTTAGCTCCCGCCTTCATACTCAGCGCTATGCCAGTGCTTCCTTTGCAAATTAGGTTTTGCACCTTCTCTAGCAGATTAATCAGTGGCTACCACCAGTGAAACATCCAAGACCTCTCAATTATTTCTATAGTTATTTTAGTGAGAAGTTATAAAAGGAAAAATCTTTGTCCATTCTAAAGTTATTTTGAGATAGATGGGCGTAGGATGGATCACATGGTTCACATCTAAGAAGCTAGTGAACGGGGTTCTTATCTAAGATTGAGGAACCATAGTCTTATTTTGTTGCCTCATACCTCATGTACATAGTGAAACAAATTGTACCCCATACATTCACCTCCAGCCTTCACTAACTATAATCTCACCTTATCATTATTTGAAAGAGTTTTTTGTAATCCATGGACGCACCCATAAGGCATCCAAAAAAATCTTATTTTCATAGTTCTTTCATTCTCACGGGTTCTAGTAGTTATTATGATATCTGATTCTTGATTTTAATCATAACATACTAATAGAATAACCGGATGTCAACATGTTAAAACAATAATATTTTCATATGATATAAATTTTATATTTTATTATGAGGTTTTAAGGATATTACATACTTCCCCCCTTAAGATAACACCATCCCCGATGTTCATCTCTTCTTTCTTTCATCATGGTTATGCTTTTTCCTAGTCTTTATTTCCCATTGGAACTTGTGTTTTTATTTAGATTTCTTTTATCTCTCGGAATATTCTTTTTAGATCATCTTTTTATCATGACATCTATCTTAGAGTAACCAAAACAGGATTTATCCCCTTCAAAATCAAGGATTTTATTTCTAGGAAATACCAATAACTAAAATCAATAATGTTTTATCAATAATCATAAACATTTATAGCTACAAAAATATTCAATTTTTACTTACAATCATTTATCCATTGCTCAATTTCATAAACAAAACAAAACAAAAATTATCTATACCAACTTATTGTTATTTATCATTACTCCAGGAAATCATGGCCAC
The DNA here is from genome assembly GCA_000404065.3 of Pinus taeda. Lineage (NCBI taxonomy): Eukaryota > Viridiplantae > Streptophyta > Pinopsida > Pinales > Pinaceae > Pinus > Pinus taeda. The sequence continues at coordinate 99,307 of APFE031539789.1, forward strand.
TTCACACAATAATTTTAATTATAGGTGATTTATCAGTTGTGGAAAGCACTCTATGAGTAGCTTATCAACCCAAGAGAAAGCACCTTGGGTGGTTTAATAGACTCCATGGCAAGCACCCCATAGTGTATGACCAACAAATCCAATATAAACCCATTAATCACAACATTTTTAATCAGATGATATTCACAATAATTTTAACTAACAATCATTTATCATAGTACCTTTATAAGTACTCAGAGAGCACCTAGCTCTCTAACCATTGAAATGATTAAAGTTATCATAACTGTACAAATTTCACACTGTCTTAGCCCCTACTAAGGACATCCATAGGACTAGTAATACAATAGAGGGACTACACTTCCAGTAGTTCCTTCCCAAGCACTACGCTCCTTTCTTGTCAAGATGTATACAAATTTCTTACACAATCATATAGAAAATTCATTTTAATGCATCACTTACTTAGTTAGTTAACTTGGTCTACTAAGAAAACCATAGCTAGTAAAATAATGAAGCTCTCAACCAATGAGAACTAGTTTCCTCTAACTAGATTGAGACAGTTTCACATCCAAGACAATTCCCTGATATTCACCACACTTGGTCCAACATAGGATTTCTCTTGCCAGTGTCCTGCCTATTTCTCTGAAAACATCCCATCTTAAGGAATTTAAAACTCAATAGCTCACTCTTTTGGGCCTCGTTCAACAAGCTCCAAAACCAACAAGGTTGCCTCAAGATTTCCCCTCTCACCAACTTAACCGACCCTTTTCTCTTATTGAGATCATCTATATCTAGGGAGAGAAAATATGGGTAGGAAACTGCCTCAACCCATGGCTCTCCTTGGGCCTTTCCTAACTATCATATAACTGTCTAGGAAGTGAAATTCTCTTTAGCGCCTTTTCCGGTTATAACTGGCCATATGCACATTAACATTAAAGAATAAGGAACATGTATGTACATCATGTATTCATACTTCACACTTAGCATCAGCCCCATACTCTATAAAAGTAAATTTGATAGGAAATCATGATTGACATCTCATGTCATATAGGGGGCATTCATCTCAAATTTTCCACATAATAATCAACATTGCAATTTAGAAAAAATTACTATATCTTCTATGCACAAATCTTGAATATCACAATGGTAAACATTATACCTTCACATTTTCATTTACAAATCACATTGCAACATTTTATCTTTCACTAGTTCTTGTGTTCAGTGGTACTAGAATTTTGGTGACATTACTATGTTGCCATTAACCTACCCTTTCTTCATTACACTCGCAACATTAGTCACAACTTATTTTGATAAAACAATACCTTATACAAAATATTGGTATTTAAAAAATATCTTGTTAATTTTACTTTGTACACAGATCAATGTTCTCAATATTTCAACAATGTATAAAGGTATTGGTTGTGTTTCTTTTTCATAAACCATTTCCATGCATTAAAGTAAGCATAAGAAATAAAGATACATCTTTTAGATGATAAATCTAAGGAAATTTAAAACAAATTTTACATGAAGTTGTTTTACAAGTAATAGTTAAGGGAATAAGACCTCTTTAAAATATATATTCATTTTAATCTAATCATTGAAATTCACCATAGTCTAATTTATGCAAAATAATATTTCATTTATGTATAGGTATATAATTAACAATCATTATGTAGCATTACTAATTTCAATTCAATCACACAATTTTTTCTTGGTTAAATGAATTAATAATGTCAATAGATTCAAAATACCATCTAAATATTTTTTAAGTGATGTCAATGAAGACACCATCTGTCCATATCATAATGGACTAAATTTACTAGGTCTGATATATCGTGTCAGCACAATATTCACATGCACTGAATGAATTTCTAAAGGTTGAAATTAACATATTTTTTTAGATGTATGATGCATACCAACTAACATTATCGTTGAATCATCAACTTGTAGAAATATGAAGTTTGAGAAAACAATGTAATCAACAACATTTAATTACTACTAGTTCTATTGAATAATATTGGCTTCCCTAATCGTACCAATTATAATTTATGTATGCTCATATGCAAGTCCACAACCCTTTTCCATTTCTATTTTTATTATTGGCATAACAATGAATTTTTATTAAATCAATAATTTTTAAAGACACTATTGTTGTCATGGTCTATGTTATTTGTATCATTCAAGAAGTTATAGCCATATGTATGCATTGTTAAACAAATATCCACTTTTGTAATCATCATAGTTTTCTTGCATATGCATAAAAGCCTAATACAAAGCTTTACCCAAACAAGAGCATTAATTCACCATTAGTACCTAAGTGTCAACAATTATGGTAACAATTTAGAAGCCAATCATACCCCAAGTTCAAACAACTGATTGACACCACTAGAATAATCTACCAGGATCACATTGTTTACCACTTTAACAATAATATTCAATTAAGAACGAAATGACGCACATTCCAATATAGTTTGTTAAATGGTTTCCCACAATATTTTAACATTGAAATTAACAATAATGATGTCATGCAATACTAATTCATGAAAGGTCGTGAAATATACTACACAATAAATTCTACCAACCAGCATAACTCAATCAAAATCCATGACTAGACTCAATTGAAAATTAGTCAATATAGTCAAGACCTACCACTTGACTCATTGTTTATCCTCAACATTAAAAGGGGATTTTTTTCAATGTCTTTCGAAACATTATATTATCCTCTTCAAGGACAACCCCCACATTTCTACATTGCTTTGCTATCACACAAAATAGTACATGCATTTATTCTTTTCTTATAAGAAGTGCATTGCAAATCTAATCACTTTCTTTAAATGCACCATCAAGCATTATCATAAGAGTGTGCATACAAAGGTTGGTAGTTAATCCATATTATCACTAATTATAGTATGAGTATTTAAAATTGTTCATGATTTAACTACAAACAATGCAATAGAATTTCCTATTACCTTTTATCCACATAGAAACTCAAATACAACGAGCACAATTATTCTTTTAAAGAAAAAATTAACACTTATGATTCTTCAGTGTGGTTATCAACACCATCATGAATCTCATATCTAATGCAGTCTACTACATACATTTCCATGCAACTTTTGTTAGTGTCATACCTGAACTTATATCCATTAGTATCATACCTCTACTCTACGTTCGTATAGAACCCAAAAAGGTGTCAATGTTGCAACCTTTTCTCTGATACAACTTGTAACATCCCCCAGTAGACCTCATGTAAAAATACATAGGATTATAATTTTTTTAAGGGATTTACTAGCATGTAAAATTCTCAATCACTTATTCAAAATTCCTTAACGGACCGTTAGATAAAATCATCAACTTTATATAAAGTAACTTTAGAAATGGAATAACAAGTCACATAATGTAACAACCATTGTTGCAACATATTAACATAAATATCTTTGTTGTAAACTTACATAATTACCATTGTTTGTTTAATTGGGTTAGTTAATCACATATTTGATAATGTAAGTGTCAATGTCATGCAAGGAAGAAGCATTGTTAGAATGACATTATAGAAAAACACATCAATGGACACAAATATACCCTGGAAATCCCAAAGAGAAAAATGAGCAAACATTTATTTTATTAAATGTTTCATGAGGGTGTTCACCCATTACTCAATGATTGTATGGTGTTCCTTCCCTTGATCATTGTTAAACATTTTACAAAGATATATCATCTTAAATTCAAACATAACAATGTAGAGGTCATCACATTAATCACGATATCATTTACCCCACCATTCCTTGAGCACTGTGTATTTGTGGCATGTTTGTTCCCTGCAGTGGATTATCCTACATTTGATGATCCCTTAATCGACATGGACCTTTTTTGCTTTAATAATGTTAAATATAATCCATCTTTTACAAAAGTCACAACCCTTTCATGTAACTACTACTGTCATCAATTTTCCATCAAGATTATATAATATATTTATCAAACCCCATAATGAATATTTACTTGGTATGATTCAAACATATTTTCATGTGCATGAATAAAATGTGTACGAAGAATCAAGACATGCCTTTTTTCCTTGACACCGCACATGCATTAATTAAAATTACATAATTACAAAAGGTATCTATTTATCCATGCATGTGTAAGGTTATGAAACATGTCTAACCATCCAAATTCCACATGCATAAATTAAATTTCATAAAGATCACCAAGGCATGGCCATTTATCCCTACTTCACATGTATAGTAAGAAAGGGAAATAGTTACATTCTACTTCTTCCCACAAGAACATGGTAATGTTTAAAGAATCTCCATGGTTATCACCGTCTCTTGTTAAAATTATGAAAATGTGGTCAAATTCCACTTTGGATAGCTCATATGATGAAGATAATAATTTCAATAGATTCCTCTTTGTGAGAGGACCAAAATAGACCTAAATATCATCTCATTTGGACAAGAAAAAGTTGGTTTTGAATTTGTTTTATCCACTCATGTATATTGGAATAGGTTGGCCCCAAACACATGTAAAATTGGATAGGTCAACCTCAACATCAACTGGACCCTCATGGAAGCCTATAAATAGAAGAGACCAGAAGCTCATTTGGACACATTAATAAAGCCATCTTCTCTTCTCTTATATCATCTTGGTTCGCATAGGTCTGGCAGAGAAAGTTCGAAAAAGGGTATGAAACTACTGTGTTGAAGCCTACACAAATATAGGGTTCATGTTTCTTAGTCATTGGCTCATAAATAAGCATTCTTAGCCCCATACGCATGCACAAAGTGGTCAAAGGTGCCTCCGGGAAGTCTTATATGCTCACACATATTCCTAAAGGGAGTGTCTAGGGTTTCTGAAGTAGATCAAGCAATTTGGTCCCCGGACGCAAACAGAGAATGGTCACGGGTGTGTCTAGGAAGTCTAATATGCTCACATAGAAGCCTAAAGGGAGCATATAGGGTTTCTAAAGTAGATCAAACAATTTTGGTCCCTAGACACATGGATAGTGACATCAAGGGTACGACTAGGCAGTCCCAATCACTCGCATAATAGGAGGAAGGGAGCGACTGGGGGGTTTGGAGCAATTATGTGTGTGTTTGTTTCCCTATTCACATTTATATAGTCTTCTAGGGAGCATCCAGGTCAGACACGGTCTCTCACTCTCAGTGACTAAGGGAGTGACTAGGAAGTTTCATTCGCTCGTAATCTACCTTGTTGGGAGCATCCAAGGTTTTGATCTAGGGTTTGAAAGTTTCATTCAGTGGGCTTCAGTATTCTGATGAATAAAGGGTTTCTCTCTGATGTTCTCTAGTTCTTTCGTTTGCTTCTGTTCTGTAAATATCTGTTGCAAGTTTATGTATTGGGCTCATTGTACTCTCTACTGAAACATTTTATGAAGATCTAAGAAGAAGAAGGATTTTCAATGGCTTTCCCCATAATGGGTTTTTCCCTGGTCTCAGACCAATCTTGGTGTCTCTATGTGTTCATGCTTTTCTTCTATTGTTCCTTTATGTTTCATTGCATTGATGATAATGATGTTGTTCTTTATACATAGTTGCATATTCTGATGAATAATTATGTAACTCTAAATAATGTAATGATGATATGGGGTGAATTTAATGTGATAAGGAACAAATGTAGCTATCTAAGAAAAGAACAAGATATCCCTATGAAAAATTAACATGGTATCAGAGGTGGGATGAAGAAAAGTCATTGAGATCACCCTAATGATGACACCTTTGATGGAGGAAACAAGAGGATGTTGGAGACCTAAAATAATTCTAGGGTTTGAAGAAAACCCTAGGTAACTTGGTTATTAGGTTATGGTTTGTGAGAAAACTTAGTTTATGGAAATGATATGAGATATGAAACCTAGTATGGCCAATTTTATGTGTACTATGGATGGTGATGGTTGGTTCAAGTGGGAGAGGATCACCTCTCATTTAAGAGAAGTATTACTTGACTTATGACGCCTCTTACTTTTGTTTATACTTATGGATCTTATTACTATGTTTATTGTTTATACTTCATGCATACATATTTTAGCATATAGATGTTTCTAACCTCCTTGATGAGATGTGATGAGTGGATCTACCTTGATGATAATTTGAAATGCAGGAAGGATGGATAGAGATGGAAAAGGTAAAGAGGCACTATATGAAAAGATAACAAGTGCTACAAGTTTCCTATGTCTAATGAGAAGGTGCACTGGTATTTGAACACTATAAGATATTATTTCAATGTTATGTTTGAGCTATTAAGATCCTAAGGTATGATGAAAATGTCTCCTTCTCAAATGGTCCATGCATATGAAAGTGACTTGGATTTATGTTTCCTATGATGAAATGATGCACCTAGTGTTGAACATTTTGATCTTCTTGAATTCTATGAGGTTACCTAATGTTGATACATTGATATACTTGATGTTTGACTAACATCTATCTATTGGATATCTTCATCCTATAAAGAAGGCTAGAACCTTGAATCTAATAAATGATACTCTTGACACTTGACATGCATAAGACATGATGGCTATCATATAGAAGGTTACCTCATTGATTTCTATATAAAATGGTATTGATAATGCTTGTGATGATCATTATGAAAGTATGGAAAAAGGGTTGACACTCTTGATGTTTTGGTAAAGTTTTAATGAATGACCTTTCTTGATCCTATTGATCATGATAAACATGCTAACCATGATGATAGAAGTATAAATATGAGATTGATATTCTATATCCTTCATTAACCATGGTTATGTTTTGAATAATAACTATGCCATATGGAAAATCTAAATGCCCTAACTTGATAGGTTGACTTTATAGAAGTGATATTATGGTTCATTCAGTTGCCCCTATCATGTGATTCTAACCCTTGACATCATGATATGATGATGTAGTAGTTGAAGTGAGCAATGAGCATATTATGACCATGATGGGTATATGTTTGACTTTATGATCTAACATGTTTGCTGATGCATTTTAGACAGATTGATGGCATGAATGAAGATGATTGAAGTGGATTCACATTCAAACCTCTTCTCCTACTGTCATTTGCATTATATGTATATTTTGTACTATTGAAATATTGTTTATGGGCATGAATGGACAGATATTTGACATTCATGATTTGCAACAAAGTTCTGATCTGTGGAAAGAGAGTTTTCCCTTGTTCTAAGCCTCAGTCACATGGAAGAAGGCTTACACTATAGCCTCCCAGTCACACGAATACAAGCTAAAGGGTGCATCCAAGGCCCAAAGACAAGTTAAGGGTTTATTCAACCAAAATCGCTCACATAACATCTTTAGGAGTGCGACTGTGGGTCCCAGTCGCACTGAGCATGGCCTATGGGTGTGTCTATGCCTACAAAACACACAAAAGTGAAGTCTTGTGCATGAAATCATATGTTCACCTAGAGGTTGTCAATACTATAGATGTGTTGTAGGTAACAAAAATATTTGAAAGTAGGAAAAGATTGGATGTTTGCTATATTATGAATATGTAGACTGAACTTGTGTTTGTAGGTGACTAGGATACAAATATTTCATTATATTTGAAGTTCGTTCTACAACAGTTTGGCATGGTTTGGCTAATTGATATAGATTAGCAATGTTTGGAGTTTTGACATGATTCTTGACAATGACTTGGAAATTTGACTTAATGATGGAGATATCTTTTTTACTATAGATATATATATGATAGGAAATTTATATTTGACCTAAAGACTAAGGATTTGATTTGAACATTGTTGATTTTCCTTGATATAAATGATATATGAGCATAATGGCTTCAAATGACTTATATGGGTATTCAAAAATGGTTTGGTATTGGCCTCCTTGTTCCTTTGACAATTGACAATTGTGATTTAGTATGAAGATGAAACTTGCATATGCCTTTGTATCTAGTGACAGAAATGACTTGTATTATGATTATGAGATTGAATTGATGAAGTTTGGATTGGTATTTCATGATATATGACAAAATTGTTGGCATGATAATAAATGAATCCAAGACTTTATATGAGCTCTATCTACCACTTGGTTGAAATAATTGATATTGTGATATTCATGACTTTGATAATAGTTTTGATCTGGCTTCTAAACATTAATGAGTTGTTATGAAACCAGCTCACAAAAAGATAAATAGATAGATCAAGGCCTTATATTTTAGCCTCTTTGAGGGGACAACCTCCTTTACATTACACAAATGAAAAATTCTTGGATGATACAAATGATAAGACCTCCTTTCTATATATAGGAGTCTAAGGGGTCATAATATAGTGAGAGCCGACATAACAATAATAATGTAAGGGCACAATAATAACAATAGTGGGCTTCTATGGGGCACATTAATAACAATATGGGGACTACATGGGGACAAGAATATAATAAGGGGGTTGTACTAATAACAATAAGGGGTTATACTAGTAGTATAGGGACCTGACAGATTCAAGGGGGAATTTGTAAGCTCAAAAGATGCCAAGGAGGAAGAAAGCTAGTAGGGTGGTGAAGAGGCCAAGGAAAAGAGGGGTGATAAAGGCTAGGGAGGGTGATGAAGTGAGGTAGATTTAGAAAAGATAAGAAAAACAAGATGAGAAGAGGTATGTCATGTGGGTAAGAATTAAGACCTGAGGTAGGGACCACGAGGAACAAAAGTAAGAGAGTAGGACGATCCGAGTGGGGAGGGGAGAACCAACAACTAAAGAAGGAAATATTTGTGGAATCTTGGAAATATTTTCAAATAGCAAGGAAAGGAGAGCGACCTAAATAAGTTAAAACAAATAACCAGATCTTAAAATGGATATATACCTTAACCTTAAACTGCCAATTGAGGTCCCAAACTACACAGAGTACCCAAATCCATCGGATAAAGCTCACAAACCAACAAGGAGCATTGTAATACATGATGTCTTAAGTGTTGAAAATAGCAACAAGAAATGATAAAAATAGAAATGCTAAAAATAGCATTGCTATAAATAACATTTCAGGATATACTCCAAGTCTGTTGAAAATAGCATCAAGAAATGATAAAAATAGAAATGCTAAAAATAGCATTGATATAGATAGCATTCTAGGATATATTCCAATTTTGATTTGTCCTTGAATCAAATTGAGAATTAAAATTCGAATTTAGTCTCCCTAGCTATTTGAAAAATAATTAATTAATTCATCTTGAGTTAATTAGTTGGAAAAAATCAAACATGAAGTCTTTGTGAAGACATGCAACAGTTATCCCTTTGATTGAGGAAGTTATCCCTTAATTAAGGAGATAAGGATGAGTTGTATTTGAGTTGTAATCAGTTAACTTAGTTAACTGAGTTAAGTCCAGTTAGATTAGTTCCAAATAATTTGTGGAACTGATTGTGAGTTCAGTAAGTTAATGCATGCATGCATACAACTAGTGTACTTCAGATAACTGAATATTCTCTCATAAATAACTCATGCATGTCAGTTTAGAAAAACACCCATTTGAGATTAAAGGAAGGGACAGTGTACTATCATTTGCAAGAATTTTCCTATAAGAAAATCTCTTGTATGCAGAAGGAATTAATTCCTTCAGGATTGCACAGTTACTACAGAGGTCAGAGCAGTGTGTGAGGTGAGAATCACACAAGTGGCAGTTGGAGGACCCAAGAGAAACTGTGCAAGGAAATAGGAGGCTTGGAGGACTGAAGGAAGGCATATGTGTTGTTTATTTTGTCTGTGAGCAGCAATGAGGGATTGCACTGAGAGATGTATAGCTTGAGAGCTAAAGCTTTGTGTAATCTTGAGATATTTCCATTTGTATGATAATACAGATAGCGGGGTTTTTAAATGAGGCTTTCCCCACAGTATTCTTTTGTGTTTCATGTGTGATTGAATCTTCTTCTGTGTTATACGTGTTCTGGTTGATCTTGCTCAAAATCGATTAAGCTTCTGCAAGTTTCATTGTAGAAGTAGATTAAGTATTTTGCTTTAGTACATTGCATTATCGAGTTAATCTACAGTCAAATTTTCTACATAGATTTCAGAGGTAGATTTGTAGAGAATTTGCAGGAAATTTCTACATGGTAACGGAGCAAAGGTGATCAAAGCGGAGAACAGTATACAAAGAAGGGAGGAGTTTGAAGTTTTGAAGTTCTTGATTGTAGGTGAAAAATCAATTTCTTATCACATCTCAAAGTTCGCCAATAGAGTTCAATGGCTTGGGACTCGAGTATGCCCTCGATGGCAGCTCGAATTACATAGCCTGGAAGGATCGCACGAAAGTGGTATTAGAGGATAGCAGTTTGAAGGACTTCATTGATCAAGAAGTCCCCAAGCCAGCAGCAGCTAATGCCCAAGAATTGGTGGAATGGAAAAAATGTGTGGTGAGAGCAAGGAGAATTCTTCTGGAGGGAGATCGAGACCATATTGTCTCGAGTCTCCATGGGAAGGAGACTCCATTTTCAATGTGGAAGACATTGAAGGATCTATATCAAAACAACAGTGATCAGAGGAAGCTGGTGCTGAAAGACAAGCTTCAGAAAATCAAGTGTGAAAAGGGTGACACGATCTCTACATATCTGAACAAGCTCACCACATGTAGAGTTGAGCTTGGAAGTGTAGGAATCACGACAGTCGATGATGACATGGTGAGTCTTTCTCTCCTCAGTCTTCCTAAGCGCTGGCATAGCTACCAGGACTCAGTGAATGGAAGAGAGAAAGTACCAGATTGGGAGCGACTGTGGTCGGACCTGATGTAGGAGGAGATTAGGAGGAGCACCAGAGATGGTTCTTCATCTAAGGAGGATGAAGAAAATCTAGCCTTAGCAAGTAAGGCAAGGAAAGGGAAGGAGAAGGATTCTCACTCCAAATCGAGTTATTCCCATGGTGGGAAGAAGATTGACAAATCTAAAGTGAGATGCTTTAATTGTCATGAGGTGGGCCATTATGCAACTAATTGTCCATTGAATAAATCCAAGAAGGGATCCTCAGAAGGATCTGAAGGTGAGGCCCTAGCTTCTCAGTTCGAATTGGATTTTACCCTTATCGCATGCATGGTTTCATCGATGATGGGTTGTGGTTGGTTTCTTGACAGTGGAGCCTCATTCCACATGAGAAGCGATAAGAGTTTGTTCAATACCTTGGAGGAGAAATACCTCCAAATGTGCATAGAGATGGGTAATGATGAAAAGTATAGTGTTTCAAGAGTGGGCCACGGTTGCTTTTCAGAGGGAGCATGGAGCTCTCATTACCTTGACAGATGTGAAGTATGTACCTGGACTTAAGAAGAACTTGGTATCGATCACGATGATGGAGGACAAAGGCTACGATGTTGTCTTAAGTAAGGGAAATGTTTTCCTTAAACACATAACCACGGGTCAGGTGAAACAGATCGGTTCACGGGTACAGAACCTGTATGCTCTTGAGGTTCAAGATGCATGCAAGGCCTTGAGGAGCAAGGAAACTATTGGAGACTTGGTGGTTGAGAGGGAGAGTATATTATCTATCAACATGCAGCACTAGAAGAAGTCTCATACAATTGTGGAGGAGCCACAATTGGTGAAGCAGCTTCAGGAGGTTGTGGAGCAGCCACAACTGGAGAAGTCGAGAGGAGACTGAGTGGAGGCATCCACTCATGTAGAGACCTCTAGTAGGGGGGAATTTCGAGCCAAGTGGGCAGACAAATCACATGTAACCATACCTCTAGGTAGGAGGTGGGGTGATGTGAAGTGATAGTCCCAAGAAGGCTGAAATAGGGGCATGATCCTTGAAGTACCCAACCTCTTTGATTAGAACTTGCTACGGGAGCCCCGACGAGGAGTAGCAGGACTGGTTGAGTGGGTAGAGACAGATGTGGATGGAGTGGCAGAGAGAGCTTCAACATCAGAGGGTGTTTATAGCCCAACAGGGAGGTCGGTTGGGAGATCAGTTACTTACTTCTTAGTAACTGAGTTGCAGTGCAACAATGGGCAGCACGATGCAACATGATGAGAGGAAGCACAATGCGGATGCATGCTGGGAGATAGGAATAGCAGTAGCATGGATGCATCAGGAGGAATCAGTGTGATTGATGCAGTCAAAGATCAAAGTGACAGAGGCTAGAGCAGTCAGATACTGAAGGGAACGGAGGTGTAGAGTTTTCAGTCGACAGAGGCAATAACAGTCAGATACTTTGATGACAGAGGCATCATTCTGATTCAGGTTGGATATTTTTTTTGTTTCTAGAGTTGTTGGAGCAACAACACTTGAGAGAAGTGTTGCATGCAGAACATTCCAAAGGTTCAGGATCGGGTTCGAGTTGAATGCCTTTCTTGTTGAGAGGGATTGTTGAAAATAGCAACAAGAAATGATAAAAATAGAAATGCTAAAAATAGCATTGCTATAAATAGCATTTCAGGATATACTCCAACTCTGTTGAAAATAGCATCAAGAAATGATAAAAATAGAAATGCTAAAAATAACATTGCTATAGATAGAATTTCAGGATATATTCCAATTTTGATTTGTCCTTGAATCAAATTGAGAATTAAAATTTGAATTTAGTCTCACTAGCTGTTTGAAAAATAATTAATTAATTTATCGAGTTAATTAGTTGAAGAAAATCAAACATGAAGCCTTTGTGAAGACATGTAACAATTATCCTTTTGATTGAGGAAGTTATCCCTTAATTAAGGAGATAAGGATGAGTTGTATTTGAGTTGTAATTAGTTAGCTCAGTGAACTGAGTTAAGTTCAGTTAGATTAGTTCCAAACAGTTTGTGAAACTGATTGTGAGTTTAGTCAGTTAATGCATGCATGCATGCAACTAGTGTACTTCAGATAACTGAATATTATCTCATAAATAACTTATGCATGTCAGTTCAGACAAAGACCCAGTTGAGATTAAAGGAAGGGACAGTGTACTATCAGTTGCAAGAATTTTACTATAAAAAAATCCCTTGCATGTAGAAGGAATTCATTCCTTCAAGATTGCGAAGTTACTACAGAGGTCAAAGCAGTGTGTGAGGTGAGAATCACACAGGTGGCAGCTGGAGGACCTAGGAGAAACTGCGTAAGGAAATAGGAGGCTTGGAGGACTAAAGGAAGGCATATGTGTTGTCTAGTCTATCTATGAGCAGCAATGAGGGATTGTATTGAGAGCTAGATAGCTTGAGAGCTAAAGCTTTATGTAATCCTGAGATATTTCCACTTGTATGATAATACAGATAGCGAGGTTTTTAGCTAAGGCTTTCCCCAGTGTATTCTTCTGTGTTTCATGTGTGATTGAATCTTCTTCTCTGTTATATGCGTTCTGGTTGATCTTGTTCAAAATCGATTAAGCTTCCACAATTTTGATTGTAGAAGTAGATTAAGTATTTTTCTTTAGTACATTGCATTATCGAAATAATCTACAGTCAGATTTTCTACATAGACCTTAGAGGTAGATTTGTACAGAATTTACAGGAAATTTCTACATTAAGGTGGTTCTGGCCATCACTATAATTCCTTGTCATTGTGAAGGATCAATATACACCATGAACTTTGTATCAAATGTGAGAAGCGACCAACAAGGACAAGAGGAGTTAAAATTCTCTAGACACTTCGTGCATTGAGAGGAGTTAAGCATTGAATGTTTTTTTGTGTGCATTCTTAGTTGAATGGAATTAGAGTTATGGAGTGTTGCTTCCAGGTTGAAGTGATGTGTTGAATGGTGATCAAGGGGGTAAGTGTTGGCACATCCACCAACTATCTCAACGAGTGGGGTGATATCAACACCTCCTCCCATGTGGCTAGTGCATCACCCCATACGAGGAATTTAAAGGAGGAGGACATGGGAATGGGCTTTGATCCACTTATGTGTGTACAGGACACGAAACCATTTAATATGGCCTCTCTAGGTGCAACCACATGTTCATGATATATTTTGGGAACTAGACTCAGTGCACACACACCCCCACCAAATCTAGTAAAAGCTTATTATTAACTTTACATAACTAATGAACTAAAACACACTGATGTGGCTAACCAAAAACAAATTTAGCATAGCGGAACTTATAAAACTATAAAATAAATCATGCATAGTAAACATATTACACACAAGTTTTACCCAATCAATAGTTCTTCGTTAAATTATTCTCAAAACCAACTCGGTATCTCCTACTAAGAGAATGGTCCTCAAGGAAATTACATATACAACAATTACCTTAGATTTGATCCAGTGGAGCAATCCCTATATTCATCATCAATCTAGTTGATCTGGGTCTTCATTGTTGCTTTGTGCTCTTTCCTCAGACTTGACACAACTTAGCATCTCACTCATAGCAAACTTGCAATATTCCTCATTCAAATTCTTTCTTACTTGAGAGAATATCTCTCTCAATGTCTCGTGCTCCTACACATCTTTGTGCCCTGCTCGACCCTTTACAGGGCATTTCAGCCCTCTCAACCCTCCACATACCTTCTTGGCCCTCTCGCCAAGCTAAAAGAATGAATCCCTACCCTTGTACTTATACTTTTCCAAAGCGTACAATATCATGGGTCTGTGGGTGCAAAGCCACATCACTTAACCCACTTGCCCCACATATGAGAATACTCCCAATGCTATGCAAAACATCAACACTCCCTCTTAGTAAGTGATGTATTCTCACAACACCACCTGCAAGTGGATCTGCGTTTGAGCCTAGAACACATTTCCACCCATGATCCGCTACCACAACTACTCCATATGACATAGAAGCAATTCCCACTGTATGAAAAGGACCCTTTTTCGAAGACATCCTACTCTTAGAAGCCTTTCACTCTTGAGCATCATGCATGGCCATATTGTACCATAACTTCATAAACCTTAAGGTAGTCTTCCTTTGAGCTATTGACTCCCTTTAAGCTTGTTCACTCCCTCTGAAGCCTGACTCCCTCTCATTCCAAATCATAGGGCCTTCTTTGTCTTCAATATATCTACTTGACCTTCTCTCCAAGTTTCTCACTTGGATCTCCAATGGCTATATCATCCCTCTGACCATATTGATTCTTTCCTTCTCAACTCCTCTCCTATCACAAGAAAATATATGGCCCTTACTCAGTCCCTCCAAGCTTAGATCTCTTCACAAGACCTTCACACCTAGATCATAATCGATATCTCATTATCTTGTGGCAATCTCATCTCAAGATCTTAGCACATCTAATGAATGAATCTCTAATCCATTTCTCTTTGCCTACGCACCAAGATACAATTTTCCACAACTCCTCGTGTGAACAATATGCTCCATGTTTCACTAGGCCTACTAATCTTGGTCTGCATGACCCATACAAGTAGTCTTCCATACTTTAGCTAGCTCTCTTAGGATGGGTCCTCAAAACACTCTTATTACTTGCAACAACTCCTACAATTCCCTCTTAAAGTTATCACATGTGCAATCTCAGATCCAACTGCCCTTCTCAGAGACCATATTATAATACCATGTTAGATTTTGGACACTAAACTCAGTGTGTGCATGCGCACACACACACACGCCAGATCTAGTAACAACTTCCCATTAAATTTACACAATTAATGAACTGAAACACATTGACGTGTCTAACCAAAAACAAGTTTAGCACAATGGAACTTATAAAACTAGCAATTATATCATGCACAGTAAACATATCACACACGAGTTCTATCCAATCAATAGTTCTTCATTAAATTCTTCTCAAAGACTACTCAGGCTCAAATATTAGGATAGTGGCCCTTAAAGAAATTACATATACAATAATTACCTTGGATCTGATCTAGTAGATCAAGCCCTAGATCCATCCTCCATCTGGTTGATCTAGATCTCCTTTATTGCTTTGTGCTTTTTCCTCAAACGTGGCACAACTAAGTATCTCACTCACAACAAACCTACAATATTACTCATATATTTCTCTTGCTTACTTGACATAATCTCTCTCTCAATGTCTCATGCTCTTGCATGTCTCTATGCCCTACTCGACCCTTCTAGTCGTCATCACTATGCCACAAGTAAGAATTGCTCACCCTGTACTTATAATTTTCCAAAGGGTGTGATACCATGGGTCAGGAGAATATGATGGGCCTATGGATGCAAAGCCTCATCACTTATCCCACTTGCCCCACACATGAGTATCCTCCAGATGCTACCCAAAATATCAATAATCTAACCACTACCTCAAGGTGCCCCCATGGCTCCCAGTTAATCCCTCATGGGAATTGAACCTTACTCAATGATGGAAAACTTCTTGCTTTCCACTACAGGATCCAACCCCCTTTGGCCTTAACCTTATCCATTTTAAATGAACTTCTTACTTAGATATTTTATACCCTTGAGGATGGGTAAAAGTTTTGTCTAAAAAGCTAAAGTTGAAAAATCCCTGTCACAATTATAATCCAAAAGAAAGAAATAATATTTAATAAAATGAACATGGTTCCTTTTACAAATTTAACAAAAAATTGATAAAAAATTCTATCTCATAATCAATTCACTCTTTCAAGTTGAATTTATAACAAATTGTGATTGTCCTTGTAGTTAATGTTAAGTGGTGGTATTTATTTCTTCTCTTGGGAATTAAAATTTGGAAATCATCAAAGGATGTCTTATTGAGAGGTGAAAGAAGGGAGTTGATATTACCCCCACTAAAGTACCAGTTTCACCAGTGAGAAACTTCAACTTGTTTAACGCTCATGTTTACATCAGTGACAATGAAAGTGCTTGGGAAATATATGGAACAATAATTGCATAAAACAATGTCTAAAGAATTGGTTCAGGAAAAAGGAACGAAAGGCTCCCAAGGAATTATTTTGCAAAATTCTCGTAGGGTATTTAGATAACTTGCAATGGCATCTTATTCAGTGATAAGTAAAGGCCAACATTCCAAGTATTCTTGTAAATATATGGCTTATTCCAAGGTTACAAGTTAAAGGTGAAGGAAAATAAACTCTAAGCAACTTTGGTAAGTGATAATAGATCAAACATATCCTTGGGTTTTCTTTTCTAGTGCTAATCAAGGGCCTCAAACATTCCACATTTGTAGAAGCATTATGCATTTTTTTATTAGTCATTTTGTTAAAATTTAAAAGAAATTTGAGTATAGGCACTCATAATTTAATTACGTTAATAACGTTGAGATGTTTATTAAAGTTAACATATGAGAAATGAATTGATTGCTTACAAATTTATGTGGATTCTCTTCATGTCTTCAGCTAGATAAAAGGGCTTCATAAATTATAAATGTTACTCTTGTGCCCCTAGTTAACTAGTTAAAATTGTTTCCAAGGTCATGTGTCACATACCCACAACTATAGAGAACATATCATCAAGGCTAATGGGCTCTCCAAGGACAACAAATGGACATTGGAATTATAGTAATGGAAGAAACTTTAGATGGTTCTCTTTGTATCATCTGATGTACAAATTGAGGGATGATAATGCTAGTAATACTAATTTTTTTTGTTGGTGTAAAAACACAAAAGTTTAGTTCACTAGATCTATACAAAGTCCAAGATGAAACAATATAAAAAACATTTATATTTTTGTTTATTTTGATTGCTAGAGGAAAAATATATTGTAAAAATATTTAGAGGTTTTTCTTGGGAGTCCTAAATGACTATATGGTCTATGTCAACTATTTTGGACACTCAAGAAATGTAATCATCAATTCAACTATGAAAAAAATGCATTTACCCTCAAGTATTATAAAAAGAAAAGAAGAAGAAAAAAATATATCTTAATCTATCTTGTTGAAAGTTAATCAAATTAGTAAACAACTCCTAAAAGTTACTTGTGAATTGTTCGAATGCCTCTAGATTATATTTGTTTAAATTGCTTTTCAGTTTTGATATTTCATCAAAACTATTATCTATTTTCAAGGAATTTCCTACTTACATGTTTTTTTTCTCTTGAGAATGGACACAAGTCATACCTCTTGCAAGCGTCATACTTAATGCTAAGTGGATGTCTTCAAATGTGGAAAGTTACTAGATTCAATGGTTGCATGGTGTTTAGTCAATTCAAGTTTCCTATAAGCTCTAGGGTTCTACTTACTTGGTGATTACTAAGATTTCCCCTCTGAAGCCAAATTAGGAAAAAGTGGTCTTTCTAATGGCCTTTGCCATTTTTGCTTGAAGCCAAAACTAGTGAAACACATCTTGTAGGAATTTGCCAGATATCGTTGGGTTGATGTTAACTTTTAGTGCTCTGGATTTGAGTGCACAGGTGACAAATGAAGGTATTGAGGGCTTCCGTCACAATTAATCCATTAACATTAAAGGTTGGAGGGTGGCAACACTTATCGCCTACCATCACCACATGCTACGTCGCATGAGTCAATGTGGTTGGAGATGAAGAAGGTGCATTTAATGTGGAATTAAGATGCAAACACCCACATAACGACACAAGTCCATGCTCTTTTTGTCATTTGCATTCTTGATAACAGTGAGTAAGTTGAGGAAGTTGACAGAGGTGGCTCTCGACGACATATGCTAGAAGCTATGGTTCGTGAGTGTGGATGGATTAGAAGAGGAGGGAGGGGCATAGGGCATCCACCTCCTCCTCCTTGGAACGGTTTTGGTGACAATCGATTTGATGAAGACCTTTTGTGTTGCTTCAAAAGGTTGATAGCTAATATGAAGGCAGAGGAGATCAAGAACAATGGTGACAACCATTGGGCAATTTGAAACCTATTAGGTCGACACCTTCATGATCAAAAAGAGATGTTGCAAGTGGTGGAAGGTCACATCGTAGACCTTGAATTTCCCTTGGTCCAAGTGCGAGTGGCCCTATGCGTTCTAGCAAGTACTATAGGAATTTGGTTCCCCACACCACCCCCACCTCCAGTGCCATACAATTCTTGGGATAATAATGATTCTTCATCTCCAAGTCCTTCGGCCTCGATCTCCCAAGGCTCAACGTCACCCAATCCTAAGAAGTTGGGGCCTAAGCGCATGACCTAAATGATCTCCGAATAACTAGAGCCCGCAAGCAACAAAGAACAACGAGGCAATTGAGCTAGATAAGCATTAGGAGGAGAAACTGCGGCAACAAGCCGAAACTAGCTATGGTGGGACAAAGGTCGTGTGGGAATGCCCACCATGGTTGGAAGAGGGACGAGACAATCCATTCAGTTAAAAGCTCATCATGGCTCAGACTCTGGTTTTAGAAAAGTCCTCTTTTTAGCCTATGCTACTCTTATTTAGTTCATGTTTGGTTTTTTGCAAGCACAACTAGGTTTATAACACTCTAGAAAGCCATTTGGTTTCCCAATTATGGGTAAATGGTCATCCTCAAACTCTGCATAATGTTGTTTTAGACTAGACACGTTTTTCTTTTTGCAAATATTCAATGCAAGCTCTCTTTGTAGATGTCTCTACCTGCCTGTATCATATGTAAATTCTCAGTAAATTAATGGATGCTTACAAAAAAAAGATGTCAACTTTTAATGGGAAAATATCCTTAATGGGCATTTGCACTAGTAAGCAATGTTTGACGATTCTAGATCAGTGATTCGAGAGTTTGTTTTTGATAGAGATTAGTTTTCAAATAGTTTTTGACCAATTATGGTGAAATAAATTATATATGCAACTCTTAACATAGGGGCATTGTTGATTAGAAATGTTATGATGCTAAATTGCTAGATTTGACCAATTTTTTTATTTCATAGCTATTTTAGACACCATTTGGAAGAAGATATGGTGTTCATTGTATATGCCCTTTTATTTTTGTTTTTTTCATTTTTTATAGCTAGCAATGTAAACATTTTTCCTTATATAAGAACTATCTTTCATCAAAAAAGTCTTCTCTCTAAAAACTAAAATTTGTTTTTTTTTTGACATTTATATTAAAAATGAGACTTAGTTAATAATTTGGCAAATTTACATATTTTCAAGTACAAATTTAAGTAGAATTATAAAAAACAAAAAATATCTCACTATTTCAAAATCAATTCATTCTTTCATGTTGCACTTATAGTATTTATTTGTCTTTATAGTATAGCTATTATACTTAATAATGATAATTGAAAGTTAAAAATTGTGAATATTGATTAATTGATGCATATTCATTTTTTAATATTGTATTCTAGTAGAATCAACATTATATTTAATGATACTATTTAGTTCACCTCATAATTAAACTCATAATTAAATTTAAAAATCCTTGTAAATTTTCAATATCGTATTATCTCACTAAAATTTAAATCTCTCCAAAAATATTATTTATATTTATTATTGTATTTGTGTTAATATCAATAATAATAAAATTAATTGAAAAAAAAGATAAACTTCCAACTAACTTTAATATTATAATAAATACATACCATGTAAAATTATTTAATCAAAACATTATAGGAAAAACAAAAAATTGTGGCATTTATAAGCATTGATCTGCCATTTAACATATTTAAAAAAATATAAAATAATAATTGGTTTGAAACTTCGACCAAATCCTAATGATGTGATTAATCCAAAAAACATTACTATTTACAATATTGATCACAAAAATCTTAAATCTAACATTACTCTAATCATACATATTTATATTAAAAAAACAAGAAAAAACATTAATCTAATAATAATGTAATACAACTTATTAACTTATTATAAAACAAAAACAAAAATGTTGCATTTACCATATTAAAAAAACATTGGTCTAATCATACACATTTATATTAAAAAAACAGAAAAAGCATTGGTCAAATAATAATACAGCTCCATGAAAAATATGAAACTTCCCTGTGACTTTAAATGGAAAATATTAAACATCATATCAATTTTACAAACGAAAGAAAGAAATGGATAACCAATCAACAATCTGAATTTTGTTGGTTAGATTACTCGCTGTAACAAGAAAGGTAATGGAAAACATACCAACACTAACCAGTCCATACAATCCACAAAAGCAAATGAAGACAATGTGATGACAGTTCAAAATGGCAGTGGCACAACAATCATCTTCAAAATGGCATCATTCTTCAGTTTCTTCACCTCTGATCTTAGTACACAGCATGATGTAGTTTCTCTTCATCTGGCCATACCTAACCTTCGAATACCCATCCTTATGCCGCAAATGATCACTAATTCCCGGGTTCAAAACCTCTGAGCGTTGCTTCAGTTGAACTTCCGCTAGTCCGAGTAACCAATCCGACCCCAGTCCTTACAACGGGTTTTCATCGCTCTCCTGGTAGCCTGCTCACCACTTTGCGATGAAAATCTCCATCTGACATGAAGATATAATACACTGGAGGATAGCTCATACCTTTCATTGAAGACTTGTTCATCGCCATTAAGGCCCTGAGAGCATTGAGCCTCGGCTTCAGTCTCTTCTCGATGCTATACTGCAGAGCTGCCGGGCAAACCAAAATAGCATTGCGAGGAAGCTTCCATTCCTCAACAAGAAACTTGACATTCTGGCGCACTTTATCCTTGGACGACCCCAGAAGCTGAGTAAACCTCTTAACGAGAATCACGACTTCCTCCTCTGTAAACCCCAATTCTCTCAAATTTTCCAATTTTACGTTAACAGTGTCCTTGTTCAGCCTGCTCAAATGAAGAAAAGCGCGAGCAAACGCCTTGGACCCCTTCCCAATGCCCATCCCTTCGACATCTTTAACAATACCCACCAATGTTTTTTCACATAATGATAAAACCCTAGAGTTCTTTAATATGACAGACGTGGTTAGGCTGTGGCTGGAAATGAGTTTTCCGCCAATTTTATGAAAATCTGGGCTCGGTCCAGCAATTTTACCAGATTCTGGATTCGAAACCACGGCTGCTAGATAGGGATCCAGCACGGACTGCAGAAAAGAAGCCTTCCTTTCGACCGTACGGCTAAGATTTGAATGAAAAATACAAGGGTTTCTATTGAGGGCTCGGAGCAATTTCTGACCAGTGAGGCCGATCCTTTCCAGGAATTCAACCTTGGCCTAGACAATGCCCTCGAAACTGTACCGTAACAACACGGGGCACATGGAAAAGAGTTTACGAACACTGATTTCATTAAAACCCTTGTCTATCAGGAAATGTAGGGTTTGCCGTGAATTATCGTAAGATCTTTGAGCAAGTAAATATGGTTTTCTCCTGCAAATGGTGTTTGCCTCGTCGAGGGAGAAAGCACATTCGTTGAGAAGGAAGCTCGCTACTGGGGTGCTTTCAAAGGAGGGAGGCTGTGAAATGGGGATATTGCGAGTCGAATAAAATGTTGTTAATGATTTTGTCGGACTTTGAATAGGGCGTGAGGAGAAGCGCATGATGAAGGGAGGCATGGCGTGGATGTGCTTCAGAGATTCAGCTATCGCGCCTGAGGCTGTTCGAACTGATAGCGTTGCGGCCATTATCGACACACCAAACCCTTACAAACTTTGCCCAACTAAAGTGGGAATGAGATTTCTATGCTTTACCATTTAGGGAAAGAAATCCTCCTTGCCCAAATTTTATGTTGAGGGGCAAAGCTCATATGCTATGGTCACATGGTTTTTCAAAAAAATAACGCATGGTGTGAGCCGTGAAAATCAACCGTTTCGTTTGGTGAATGAGAAGTTGTCCTCTTGTGGGCATGAAATATTATCTGATGAATCGTGGGGATCGTTTTTCATTAAGTATGGTTAGTTGTAAATTTAAATGTTATTAAAATAATAGGAAATAAGATAAGATAAGATAATTATATTTATGTTTAACTAATGACTACAAAGTAGGTTAAAGGAATTGTTGAGTATAATGATATTTATATAAAGTTGGAGAACCAAACAGTTTCCTATAAAAGATACAATGCATGAATTAAATCAACATCTAGACCTGGAGGAGAAGATCAAGGAGTTAATAGGTCTGAGGATTAGACCCATCTCTCCTAACATTGGAAGTTGAATGAATAACACTAAAGAAACACAACAAAGTATGCTGGCCCGATGAAGAGGCAGTGGCAAGTGCGAACTATCCACTAAATCATTGCTTGGGGGGGTTCGCGCAATGTTGAATGTTGGAGGACCTAGTCTATCTCCTATGAACTAATCTGAGATGAATTTGTTGTTGAGATCTCGTGTGGTGGGGTGAGGTCACACAAAGCCTCACTGGTCTGGAGTTTGGATATGTAGTGGTATCAATCGATCTCTTGGTGCCCCTGTCTAAAGGTAGTACCTTGAAAAATGTCATGATACTCTGTGTGGGGTCTAGTCTGATGGGAGGTTGAAGAAAATGCGCTCGGAACCTAAGAGCCTCCTACATATATAGGGCCAAACATCTCTGATTGGGATACTTGAAAAAGTTGGCGAGGGTCCAAGAATCTCTGAACAAGCAATGAAACTTTCCTCTGATCTCATAGTAAACAGGGCATCCAAGAATGAAGTGCACCTCGATCCCCACTTCCTGTAAATGACATACCTGTCAGAGTCTATCTGGTCTATCCACTTGGTGGTCTGTCCCTACCCGAATTTTATGAGAACCTACTTTGAACTGGCCTAGAGGAATGTGAAGAGCATGCAACCAGTGGTGAAACATATAATGGGGTCGAACAATGAGCTTGTCTCTCAACTCCATGAAGTGCTCAGTGCAAAAGGCCATCTTTGGGCGCAACTCTCTCAGAGGATTGACCCAGGTGCCCTAGACAAATTGCCTGTAGATGTCCTCCTTGATGATCTTGTTTAGCTCATGTCTAGTAGGTAAAAGGTTACCATAAGCATCTAAGGAATATCATAAAGGAGGGAGACTATCCAACTGAATTACCACTGACTCTAAGAGATTTCAACTCCTTTAAACCAACATCTGGGTCGGCCTAAAGGAGTAGAATGTCCAATAGTCTGAGAAAAGCAACATGCCAAGTAAGAATATTGGTCCCTAATCTTTATCAAGTCTACAAAGCACTAGACACAATGCAAGAATGAAACCAATATGAAGGTAGTCTCAAGCCGAAATGGCTGAGCTCCAAACTCTGCAAGGATGATGTGCAACAATATTGTCAGTTTGCATCTAATGATGCGGCGGAGAAGAAGAATATGGACTCTCTCCGCTGAAGCCCAATCTAACTCAAGTAAAAACAGTCCCTAAATCTCTAAGCCATATAAAACAGTGGGACAGATCAAGGTGTCCATGAGGCTCATCTTGGATGAGATGTCCTAGAAGTGATGTCGAAAGCACTGTCTCTCGAGAAGGGCTAAGGATCCATATCCTTTGTTGATCTGACGCTGAAGCATTGGTGGAAAACTAAAGCAAAGACCTAAGAATTGCACCCCCAAGAAAGTATACGTGATTGTGATCTCAATCTCCTCCCTTCTGAATAGGAAGTGAAGGTTTGAGGTTTTCTTCACCCCATTGAAGATCATAACCTTGGTTTTACCCAGGTTGACCGTCGACTATCGATGATCTTAAAACAGAGCTAAGGCATTCAGTTGCCTCTATAATCCTTCTGGGGATGAAGAGAGGAGGACAACATCATCAACAAAGAGTAGAATAGATATCAGAACCTAGTGAAGAAGGCAACCATCAGTGTCCTAGTTATGCTCGTGTAGAAATGCTTCCAACTCATCAATATACATCCCAAACAGGGTAGGGTACAGTGGACAACCTTGTTTAACCCCAATAGTGCTTCAAATGAAATTAAACATCCCATGGGCCGTGTGAAGATGACCATGAACAAACTCATATAGGCGCATAATAGTGTTCAATAGGGTTGCAGAGATGTCAATATATATGAGTCTCTGGAGCAAGGCCTCCCTCGAAATAGAGTCAAAAGATTTCCAAAAATCTATGAAACAACAGTAGACTTTCAAAGAGCGGTATCGTGCCTCCTCAATCACGGTGTGAAGGATGAATATGTGGTCAATGGCCTGATGAGTCGGTCGAAAACCTGCCTGTCCCCTAGCTTTGAGTTGTCTTTGCTCAAGGTCACTCGAAAGCTTCCTATGTATAACAGTAGCATACAACTTAGAGAATGTGTGGCCCACCATGATCGTTCTGTAGTTATTGGGATTTGAGTTGGAACCTAATTTGTGGATCAGATGGATGATGTGGTGTGACCATGTCGGCGGAAAACCTTCACAGACTACATGGTTGAAGAGATCAACGAAGTAGCTAACCAAAACTCGGAAATCGTGCTTAAAGAACTCTGCTTGGTAGCCTTCCTCATCGGCTGCTTTGTTGTTGTTCATCACCCAAATGGCCTCTCTAATATCTCTTTTTGAGAATAGGTAACAGGAAGAGGGTGGGGAGGTAACATGAATTTGGGCATGCCCGAGAATATCATAAAGGTTGGAAGTGTGAGAGAACATGGATGTAGGGTCGAGGTCAGGGGGAAGAGGGGAGCTTCAGGGAAGGATGGCACGCCATAATTGTTTAGGGAGTGGGCAAGGAGAGCAAAAAGTTCTCGTCTTCTATGAGAGACAAAGAGTCGTTTCTTGCGACGAAGGAGACGATGATAAGAAGCTTTGAGATCAGAGTAGAAGGGTTAAGAGTGGTTGAAAGCATATCAAAGTTCTCGATGTAGAGTCTTGCATTCATCATCATACCATTTGTTCATGGGGCAAGATCCAACTTTAGGGGAGATGGAAGCAGAACGATTGGAGTGGGGGTAGGATTTGAGTGTTGCTTCCCAAATGGAGGATGAAAGAGAGGTGTATTTAGTGGAAGCAGAATCAAGCAAGGAGAACTAGATCTTCAATGGGAGCATCTTGCGTAGGGTAGAGAAGAATATTCCAGGGTCTCCTTCATCAGATCAGAAGGTAGTGCAGAGTGGGCCTTGAGGGGAGAGATGGGGTGGAAGGGGAGGGTCAAACCAGAGAGAGAAGGAAAGACGTGCATGATCGGGAAGGGGGATGGGGGAGACTAAGAAATGACGAATAAAAGGGAGTAAGTTATGGCTAGGGAGTACATATTCAACTACACTCGCAACCCCGCCATATGGCCAACACGTGAAAAAATGAGAGCCTCGGAAAGAAGGGAGACCATTTAGAATCAACAAATCATGGGATTTCCCCAATTGCAATAGATTCTTACCATAAAATGTAGTGGGCCCCAAAGCATCATCTAACATTCAGTGTAGCCCTATTGAATCTGGATCTATCCCCAGCGTACAAAACACATCCTCTAATCGGTCGTGAAGAGGGATATGGAGATCTCTAGTGTGAGCATTGAAGTCACCTAGGAGGATGACTTCCCCAATAGTAGAGTACTAGGTGATGTCGATGTACAAGTCTATAAATGGGTCCCCATTTGAGCCATTATGGATGGAAAAATGGTGAAGAGGTTTGGGGAAAGTAACAAACTGCAACGTAGATGTCCCTCGAAGGAGAGACTCCGATGCTAATCTAAATCCACATAAACTTGGAAAACTCATCTTCGGCTACCAAAGATACCCATGTTCCCGAGTGAGTCACTAACCAAACAAGAAACTCCACTTGATCCTTTGATCCTGGGCCCGTCATTTGGAACCTCTAGTTCAGGGTTCCCACCCAAGTGAGAAGGAGTCCCGAATGATTGTCAAAATATTCCTGAGAACTGCCCATTTCTCTGTTTGTCGTGTTGCCGTAACCTGTTCTCTGGATTGTTTAAGTTCCACAACCTATGCTCGAGTGAGGTCCTCGTCCAAGAAAATCTTGTTGGGAAGAGAAAACAACTTCTGCTTAGCCTTGAGGGCATGGAGTCGATCAGATGCAATCTGAAACCTAAGGAAGAGAGTAGAGTCGTAGCCCATCTAGGCTTTGTCCAAAGCTATATGAGGGAGGCTAAGGGTGTCCCAAAGGAACCTAGACCCCACTTCCATAGGATCCGGAGAGGGGTGGGGTAAGGGGATACCTCTCACCTTGAGATTCAATTATCTTTCCCATCTACTGCATTCTTCCACAAGTTTTGCTTGCATCACCTCCTCAATTGTTGCAACAGGGGTAAGAGTTTTATTCTTCCCTCGAACAACCTGTACCCAAGAATTGATGTGTGTCTCAGTTTCTTGTTTGAAGGTGGCTTGTTCGGATCAGATTTCTTCCTGCTTGCTTTTAAGATCAAGAATTTCTGCATGTAATGCATCGTTTGGAGGATGGAGAATTTCCTGCTCTTTGGTTTCATCTAACATTTTTTTTCAACATTGCAGAGAAGTTGTGAACCAAAACAAATAGTGGATTCATTAGAGATTTCTTGTAAGTGAATAGGAAACATAAAATTTGAAAACGATTTAATAAATAATATAGTTTATTTATTAAAATTAGTGGTTACTATTGGATAACGTAATAGCTAAGACATAAAACATAATTAAATACAAAATTACTTACATAAATTTGAAACTATTAATTAACAACATGAAAAGTTAATAATTATATAATTTATATGATATGTGAGTAAGAGGAATCATACTTGGAAGTTCGCAAACCCAACTTATAACTAGGGAACATTGAACTATTGTGATTTCACTCACGCCAACCATGCACATAATCCATGTGTCGTGCAAATTTCTATTTTTTGTTTTAAGCTTTTTTTTTTAACTTAGCTTTTTCCAAAATTTGTTCGCTCTTATTTTATTGTTTTTTACTTTTTCTTAATTAGACCCTTTTCCATAAATTTATTCTCAATATTTTTTCTTGTTTTTTTCTTTAAAATTGATTTATTTATTATTATCAACTTCAATTTATATTATTTATTTATTAATTATTATTATTTTCAAGATAAAAGTCTTATATATTCATGAAGAAGAATAATATATATCTCAATCTTTCTTCCATCTACCCAAAAATAAGATTTTGGTTGTAATCATTCCCACATTCTATCCCTTGGCAAAGCCATTTTTTAGACTGGCTTAAACCCCTTTCGGATTTTTAGTGCTTAAATAAAATAAAATAGTTATTTTTACATCTTTCAACAAAAAACATGATATAAGAAAAAAACAAAGTATACCAATGAGAGGTTACATAAGCATCTCCATGGATTCAATTTCTAACTCGTTGCTAAATTCATATATGCCAACTTAGCATGAAGAGATTTCAAGTGCCTCCTTGGAGAGAGCATCTCCCTTTTCATTTAGTTCTCACAAGACATGATTATATGAAATTCATTCAAAGGCATTGCCCACTTGTAGCATGTCATATAGAAGATGTTCCAAACCAATTTTTTGCATCGAAGCCTTTTCATTGGCCCAATTTATGGCAAATTTAGAATCATTGAATACATGAAGCCTAGATAAGATAAGATAATTACATTTATGTCCAACTAATGCCCACAAAGTAGGTCAAAGGGATCCATGAAGTAAATCAGCATCTAGCCCTAGCAGAGAAGATTCTGGACCTAATAGGTCTGAGGATCAGACCCATCTCTCCTAACATATGAGGTTGAATAAATAACGCTGAAGAAACTCAACAATGTATTTTGGCCCGATGAAGAGTCGATGGCAAGTGCAGACTATCCACTAAATCATGTATGGGGGGGTTCACATGCCATTGGATGCTGGAGGACCTAGTCTGTCTCCCAGGAATGGATCTGAGACAGAACTGTTGTTGAGATCTCATGTGGCAGGTGAGGCCCCACAGATCCTCACTGATGTGGAGTCTAGATATGTATTGGTATCAATCGATCTCTTGGTTCCCCTGTGTGAAGGTTGTCCCCTAAAAAATGTCGTGATCCTCTGTGTGGGGTCTGGTCTGATGGGAAGCTGAAGAATATGCGCTCAAAACCTAAGAGCCTCCTTCATATATAGGGCCAAACATCTCTAATCGGGGTACTTGAAAAAGTCGGTGAGGGTCCGAAAATCTCTGAACAAGCAATGAAACCTTCCTCTGATCTCGTAATAGACAGGGCACCCAAGGATGAAGTACACATCGGTCTCCACTTCCTATAAATGACATATCTGGCAGAGTCTGTCTAGTCTATCCGCCTGGTGGTTTGTCTCTACCCGAAGTCTATGAGAACCTACTCTAAACTGGCCTAGAGGAATGCGAAGATCATGCATCCAGTGGTGAAACATATATTGGGGTTGAACAATGAGCCTGTCTCTCAACTCCAAGAAGTGCTCAACATAGAATGCCATCTTTGGGCGCAACCCTCGGGGAGGATTGACCCAGGTGACCTGGACGAATTGCCTATATATGTCCTCCCTCATGACCTTGTTTAGCTCCTGTCTAGTAGGTAAAAGGTGACCAGAAGCCTCTAAGGAATATCAGAAAGGAGCGAGACAATCAAACTGAATTCCCACTGACTCTAAGAGGTTTGAAACTCTTGTAAACCAACATTTGGCTCGGTCTGAGGGAGTAGAACAGGCAATAGTCTCAGAAGAGAAATATGCCAAGTAAGGGTAACGAGCTCTTATCGAGTCTACCAAGCCCTAGACACGATGTAAGAATGAAATCAATCTAAAGGCCGTCTCAAGCCGAAAGCACTGAGCTCCAAACTCTGCAAGGATGATGTGCTGCGACACTATCAGTTCCACCTAATGATCAGCGGAGAAGAAGAATCTGGACTCTCTCAGCTGAAGCCCAGTCTGACTCAAGTAAATATGATCCCCAAATCTTTGAGCCATATAGAACAGTGGGACAAATCAAGGTGTGCATGAGGCTCATCTTTGATGAGATGTCCTGAAAGTGATGTCGAAAGCACTGTCTCTCGAGAAGGGCTAAGGATACATATCCTTTGTTGATATGAGGCTGAAGCTTTGGTCGCAAACTAAAGCGGGGACCTGAAAATTGCACCCCCAAGTAAGTATACGTGTTGTTGATCTCAATCTCCTCCCCTCTGAATATAAAGTGAAGGTTTGAGGTTTTCTTCACCCCATTGAAGATCATAACCTTGGTTTTACCCAGTTTGATCGTCAATTGTCGATAGTCACAAAATAGAGCTAAGGCATCTAGATGCCTCTATAATCCTTCTGGGGATGAGGAGAGGAGGACCACGTCGTTAGCAAAGAGCAGAACAGATATCAGAACCTGGTGAAGAAGGCAGCCATCAGTGTCCTAGATATGCTCATGTAGAAATGCTTCCAACTCATCAATATAGATCCCAAACAGGGTAGAGGACAATGGACAACCCTGTTTAACCCCAATAGTGCTTCGAATGAAATCAAACATCCCATGGGTTGCGTGAAGACAACCAAGAATGGACTCATATAGGTACATAATAACAGTCAATAGGGTTGCATAAATTCCAATATCTCTGAGTTTCTGGAGTAAGGCCTCCCTCGGAACAGAGTAAAAGTATTTCCAAAAATCTACGAAACAATAGTATACTTTCGAAGAGCGGTGCATGCCTCCTCAATTACAGTGCGAAGGGTGAATATGTGGTTAATGGTCTGATGATCCGGTCGAAAACGTGCTGCCCCCTAGCTCTAAGCTGTCTCTGCTCAAGGTCACTGGAGAGCTTCCTATGTAGAAAAGTAGCATAAAACTTCAAGAACGTGTGACCCACCATGATCATTCTGTAGTTATTCAGATTTGAGCTAGAACCTGATTTGTGGATTGGATGGATGATGTGGTGTGCCCATGTCGGTGGAAAACCTTCACAGACTACATGGTTGAAGAGATCAACCAAGCAATTAACTAAAGCACAGAAACCGTGCTTAAAGAACTTTGCTTGGTAGCCTTCCTCATCGGCTACTTTGCTGCTGCTCATCACCCAAATGGCCTCTCTAATATCTCTATCTGCGAATAGATAACAGGAAGAGGTTGTGGAGGTAACATGAATTTGGGCCTGCCCGGGAATATCATAAAGGTTGGAAGTGTGAGAGAACATGGATGTAGGGTCGAGGTCAAGTGGAATATGGGATCGTCAGGGAAGGATGGTATGCCAGAATTATTTAGGGGAGTGGACAAGGAGAGCAAAAAGTTCTCGTATTCTATGGGAGACAAAGAGTTGTTTCTTGTGACGAAGGAGACGATGATAAGAAGCTTTGAGTTCAGAGTAGGAAGGTTAAGAGTGGGTGTAAGCATATCGAAGTTCTCGATGTAGAGTCTTGTTTTCATCATCGTACCATTTGTTCATGGGGAAAGATCCAACTTTAGGGGAGATGGAAGTGGAACGAGCGGAGTGAGGGAAGGATTTGAGTGTTGCTTCCCAAATGGCAGCTGAAAGACAGGTGTATTTAGTGGAAGCAGAGTCAAGCAAGGATAATTGGGTTTTTGATGGGAGTATCTTTCATAGGGTAGAGGAGAAAACGTCACAGTCTAATCTGTCAAATCGAAAGGTAGTTCGGGGTGGGCCCTGAGGGGAGGGATGGGGTGGAAGGGGAGGGTCAAACAGGAAAGAGAAGCAAATAAGTACATGATCAGAAAGGGGGATGGGGGAGACTGAGAGATGGAAAATAAAAGGGAGCAAGTTATGGCTAGCGAGTACATAATCAACTACACTCGCACCCCCGCCATATGGCCGGCAAGTGAAAAAGCGAGAGTCTGGGAAATAGGGGAGACCATTTAGAATCAACAACTCCTAAGATTCCCCCAACTACAATAGATGTTTACCATAAATTGTAATGGGCCCTAAAGCATCATCTGACATCCGATGAAGCCCTACTAAATCTGGATCTATCCCTTGGGTACAAAATACATCCTCTGATCAGTCGTGGAGAGGGATCTAGAGATCTCTAGTGTGAGCATTGAAGTCACCTAGGAGGATGACTTCCCCAACAACACAGTATCGGGTGATGTTGGTGTACAAGTCTATAAAGGGATCCCCATTTGAGCCATTATGGACAACAAATGGAGAAGAGGCTGGGGGGGAATAATAAACTGCAATGTAGATGTCCCTCAGAGGAGAGACTCTGATGCTAATCTGAATCCACATAAACCTGAAAAACTCATCTTCGACTACCAAAGATACCCTGTTCCAGAGTGAGTCACTAGCCAAACAAGTAACTCCACCTGATCCTGTGACGCCTCCTGAGCTCCTTGTCTCCTCCCTGCAAACTGAGATCCAATAGTAACCTGCAATATCTGGGAGGGGTCGAACAGGGCTCGCATGAGTCTCGGTCACGAAGAGGATGTTCGTTGATTCAAGAGCATCATACAAGAGTCATGACGATGACCAGAAAGATACATTTCCATTCCAACAACAGATAGAAATGCATGTACCCTGTCGCATCCCTAAGCAAGCGCGTCATTTGACACCTCCAGTTTGGGGTTTCCACCCAAGTTGGAAGGAGTCCCGAATGAGTGCCCGGAGATTCTTGATTGCCGTCCATTTCCCTGCCTATCGTGTTGCCATAACTTGTTCACTGGATTGTTTAAGTTCCACAACCTGTGGTTGAGTGAGGTCCTTATCCAAGAAAATCATGTTGGGAAGAGAAAACAACTTTAGTTTCATGTAACATATTCTTAAGGGATAAATTATCCCCCTCAACTTCTGAAAATCTGGCAAAGAGGGTGTGTATTTCTGAACGGAGCTGCTTGTTTTCAATTTCGAGAAATTCCTTTTTCCACATCATTTGTTTTACGAAGGTTGTCCATAATGGAAAATCAGACTCCGTGCTAACTACCACTTGCTCTTATGGGTTTTCAATAGCTGATAATTCAGCAAGTCTAAACATGTCATCTTCGCACAATTCGTCTTGTTGCACGAATCCAATCCCTGGATTTGGAACCCATTCTTTTGTCTTTGTCTATTCATCAACAGTAAAATCATCAAAGGATTTAGAGAAAACCTGTCTACCGCCATCTTGGTATTAGTCATTGTCAACTTTATTGGGCAGATTCCGTCAAACACTTGACGTGCATCCTCGGGCTTCCTGGTAGTAATCTGCCCCGCTCCTCATTGCTGCTCTGTTGTTGCTATCTGCTGCATGTTCTGGGAACTTTGCCTGTCGATGCCTGCCTATTATCCACTGCCTCTGTCAGTGAGAACTCGAAATAAACTCGAGCATATATCTCGATGTCGTCACCAAAATTACAGATGTGTGGACTTGGTGTTCCAAATCGAGTTTGTCTCTCTGCGCGTAAATCAGCTGATAGGGATTTGAATTGGGGGTTTTTGGCCTGCGTGGAAGTGATTCCAGCATGCAGACTGAGGTCTAATTTTTTATCCCTATTGGAAGAAGCATCTTTCTCCCTCTCGCGTGGTTCCCAGACAGGCCTCGGTTGTAGTGCGTGGAGCGTTGCCGGTAGATTTAACGCCACATTATGCAACTCTTCATATGCTCTTACAAGGAACCAAAACCAAGAGCAGTTTGTCAAGTACAGAGAGAGACAACCACAAATACAAAGCCTATACAATTTTGGGATAATAGACACTCCTCAGGAACAAAATCTAAGACAAATTCTAATCCGATGGTTTACAGCCCACAAATGTCTGGCATGAAAAGGTGTTTAATGAACAAAAAAAAAATGATGGTAATTTTCAAAGAGAAGTAAATCTTCATTTGTTGTGCCGGAATCCAAAGACAACCTTGCACTGTTATAATTGTTCATAACTATTAATTTCTTCCTTGAAATTTCTATTAAAAAACAGGGCCCAATGAATTTTTCTTTATTTTTTATGGCCCTACGAGGAGATAATCTGCAATATAGGAAGTATGTTTTTTTGAAATAGATAACCACACATATGCCACATTTGGGGGGATGTCCTTACTTCTTCCATCAAAGAAGCCCCAAGGAGTGTTGTAGTCCAATTGTAGCATTAGTTTGAAATGTTGAGGAACAAATTTAAGATCAAACATGAATTCTATTGCAAAGGAGATGATTTTTGTTGCATGTAGCTTTGGAGACATCTCCTTATTTTGGAACAAGGCAAAATTGTGAACTCTTGAAATGTTATCAACTAGAATGCATAGGAGGAAAAAGGACAGAGCGAACATTTCTCTAAATGCCAAAGTTTGACAATACATGTGAGGGAAGGTGATAACTATTAATTTTCATAAGGTAACATTTTTCTTCACTTTGATAATTTCATTTCACCTTTAATAAATTAATTTCACCCCATATCATCATTACATTATTCAGATCTACACCATTATACATCAACATATGCAATTATACAGAAATAAACAACATCATCATCATCATCATCACCAATGCAACAGAACATAAAAGGAACAGTAAATGAAAGCATGCACACACATATATAGAAACCATAATTGGTCTAAGACTAGGGCAAAACCCACTATGGGGAAAACCCTTGCAAATCTTCTTCTTAGATCGTCATCAAATGATGCAGCAAAAGAGAGTACAGTGATCCATAACTTTATCTATGCAGCGAAACAATAATAATATCTATGAAATAGATCTAATCATGCTTGGAATCAGAGCCCTCATATTGATGGTTGTAATGTTTTGTCACAAACTGATGTCAATTGTTGTATACTATTGTCATTGTGTCGAACACTACTTAGCAATGTTGTCACTATCAATGAGCCCAATAGATATGTTTGTAGCGAAAAATAACACATCAGATCTACATATCTGTATAACAGTATAGAGAAACCCAAATCTATCATATCACGAAAGTCAACTGAATCCAAGATTTCAAATCTTAGATCTAAACTTTGGTCGCCCTCATCATGACTAACTGTGTGTGATTGAAACTCCTTGGTCGCTCTCTCTGTCACTGTATGTGAGTGACTATGACTACAAGGTCACTCCCAGAAGGTCTTTATGCATGCGACTGTGGCACTGCACTGCTAAAACACAAATTTGCTCCCTTACTGTTGTTGTGTGAGTGACCAAGATGTCAAGGTCACTCCAAGGGCTACGCTGTGCAAGCAACTGGGGGGGGGTGCCGGAACCTTTCGATCTTCCTATGAAGCCAGAGTCGCTCTCACTAAAATATCTCCAAGTGACTATAGAACCAGAGTCACTCACTTTCCTACTTTGTGCCTGCAACTGGGGACGAAAAACTTATGTTATGTGCCAACAACCGAGATCCAGAAAACCCTAACCTAGAGTGAACATTTTGCGCGTAATTCCAGACCCTTGAGCTAAATCTTTCCGTCGAACCTGTGCGAACCAAGAGAAAAGAGAAGAGAAGATGTGTCCAAATGATCTTGAGGTCTATTCTATTTCTAGGCTTTCCAAAGGGTTCACTTGGGGTTAAGGTTGCCCCAAGCAGTTACTAATGTGGTTAGGGTAGACCCATTCCATAATACATGTATGAATAAAATAATTCATAACTCAACTTCCGTTTGACCAAATTGGGTGATCTTTAGGTCGATTTTGGTCCACTCGAAAAGAGGAACCTAATGAAATAACTATCTTGGACATCTGAGCTGTCCAAGGTGGAATTTTACCACAGTTGTAAAAATTAACACTCCCTCTCAACTAGGGATAATTCCACTTGGCAATATATGTCCCTCGAACAATATGTTATTCTAGAATCTTCGAGTGTCATCAAGAATCATCACAAATCATCTCTGTCGTGTAGTAATTGTGCCATGTCCATCTCAAGAGTCTCATCATCACAAATCATCATTATACATCTTGATCTATCCTTTTCTTATTCCTACTTATCACTTGAATGTTCTTGCTCGTATGCTAAACATTCTCGGATCTAGAAGAAGAAGAATATATTAATGGAGTGGATCTTAAGCTACCACCCTTTATCCAATCAAG
Organism: Pinus taeda; assembly: GCA_000404065.3. NCBI lineage: Eukaryota > Viridiplantae > Streptophyta > Pinopsida > Pinales > Pinaceae > Pinus > Pinus taeda. Next base: position 134,718 of record APFE031539789.1, read on the forward strand.
TTGTTATATGGAATATCTGTCGGTGGGATACTACCTGGAATATCATCATCAATTGTCATCAGAGAGCATATCATCAAGGAGCATGTCTCAACTTGGTACCACATCCGGGAGTAATAGCTTCCACCCATACCGAAAAATAGGGTAACTCATCACACAAGGGAGTACACCCTTGACCCTAGAATTTCATATTGGGTTATCTCAACCCATCCTGTTGCTTATTGATCTTCCCATCGATGACACAGAATAGTCATGTGGTAGAACACCTGCATCATAATCGACTTGGGTTGTACACCCCAAGTAACACTCTTAACTCGTTGGCCAAAACGAGCAGCGATATTCCCAACAAGTTGGCTTGCTTGTGAGTATGATTCTAATTGGGGTATACTATGCAAATACCAAGAGGGGAGTATCATTCTCTGAACCTATAAAAATAGGGGAGCATCATTATTCGTCCCTATAAAGATAAGGGAGCAACATTCTTCAACCTTGGGTAACACATAGGGTAACACCCTATTTTCTAGAGTTCCCTCAACCCCATGAGCCCTTTATCTCAATTCATCACCCTGGGAGCTCAAGCAGGGTAGGAAGAGTTTACTCAATGTCCTCGATCAACGTTGCTCTCATCATTATCCTGTCTCAATAGCAGATGTTTCATGTTCATACATCAAATCAAATATCATGTCAGATCATATATAATCATATGAATCACAAAAGGATACCATAATCATCCTCCTTATTAAGGAGGTGCCAACCACAAGCCTGAGCTTCTTTCAAAGAGCTTCATTGTCTCCATATATGAGAGTATCTCGGTCCCAACTATAAATATGGGACTTACTACCAGTCGAATCATCACAATGTATCCATTTCATATCCAAATCATGCTCAAACATCTCTCTAAGGAGCTTTTGTATCCTACCTCAATAGTTAGGCATGTTAGCAAAATCATGATCAACCTCGATCATGCTATGGACCTCTCATACAAGATATCATGGAAAATTTCATACTAAAGTAGCATCCAAATGTGCTTATCAACAATAATCTCAAATATTAGCAATACATCTATGCATATACATATCATAGGATAAATATCTCATTCTCAAAATAGAATACCTCATGCAAATATATCAAAGCATGATCGGTGGCAACTCTATGTGAGTGAAGCAACTCACTCATGAATTTATTCAAGTTCTATGTACATCATACATACACAGATGGATGTTCAAAATAGAACATCAATGCTTCAACTGTCGGATGCCATGTCAAGTTCAACAACATCTTGAACTTCAAATCCTGGTATCCAAGGATTTGCAATTTTCATTATTCAAAGACATTTTCCAATAGCTTTGCAAAATGGAATTTCTTTCCAAATTCCAAAGATTGATTCATCATGCCATGATACATTATTTCAAGCTTCATAAGCCATCTCCCTCTTATTTAGATCATTAGAGGCTCATCACCTGTCACAAGTAGATCATCAGGATATAAAACCAAAGCCATAATCAATATCAAATCCATACTTTAGAACTCATCATCCTGACTTCATCAGATAACTGTCAAATCTAGACATATATGGATTGCAATGCTCTAATCATAATATCTTGCTAAGCCAACATAATTATAACTCAATGTTGTACAATCAAACAACAAGGTTAACTCATCATAATTTATAAGCTCGATCACGACCATTATCAAATTCATCATTATCATAGTATTAATACTTTCAACCATGGGACAGGTAGAGCTCATATCAAGCTCATATCAACTCATGACTTCATTATGCCAACAATGCATGCATTATCAGTCCGAACTTGATTAAGTCATTCTCATAATCATAATATAAGTCATCCCATCAATAGGTGCAAATTCATATGTTAAGGATGAGTCATGTAGCTTCCATTTTTCATGCCAAATCACAACTATCATTATTTTAACCATTGTGATAAGAATAAGGAGGCCAATATAAAAATAAATCATTGTGCCTGCATAGTATCGATATCAAGGCAAATCAACAATCATCAAATCAAATCACTTGACATCAAGTAAAGTCCAAATTGCTATCATAGAGAGATCTATAGTTAAAGCACATCTCAGTCATCAATTCAAAGTTATTGTCAAGCATCATGACAAAACACCAATAATTCCAAATCATTCCAACCTCTTGTAGTACAAACATACTGACATATCCATATGGATGTCCTGGTCACCTGCAAACACAAGTTCAGTCTACATGTTCGTGTTATAGAAAACATTCAACCTTTTCTTGTTAGCAGATCTTGTTGTTATCTGCAATACATCTATGGTACTGATATCTTCCAGGTGACCATCTGACTTCATGCACAATACTTCATTATATGATCAACAATTTAACTCAACAGCTTCAAAAATCAGTTAACAATGGCAGACTATGTCAGGGACATCATCGTTCAGAGTTCAAATAGCTTCAAAAAGCTTATGATGATCGTCAACAATAGTCAAAACCCTAGTCGCTCTCTTTAGGTTATAATGAGAGCGATTTTAGCTACCTAGACGTTGTCTAGGTCTTAGCATGAATGTGTGTCCAGGGACGAGATCTCCTATATCTATGACTGCATCGGGAGCAAAAACCCTCATTTATGTACAGGCTTCAAATCTAAGACTCTGTTGCAGATCAATACTATCAGATGCACGTAAATCATACTTCAGCAACATAGAATACAAATAGTAATAAAAGTAAGAATCTTGAGAACTATCCCCAACTTTCTAATCAACAGAATGGATTTAACCAACACCTTCCATACATTAGAACCCTTGAAGGATTTGTTTTGGAGCCAAATCCAGTCAATGATTGATAGATCCAAAGATTATTTTACACAGGTGATTTTGGTCCAAATGGAATATCCTTGTAATAATCTCCATAAATATATTTTTGCTAGTTCTTTTGCAAAAGAGTTCAAATTTTTAAGACCCCAACCACCAAATTATTTCAAAGCCACAATTTTGGTTAATTTTACAAGCATGATTCCTGGATTTGATTTGGCTCCAGTCCAAAGAAATTTGTAGCTAATTCGACAGATGTTATTTAAGATCCTTTTGAGGAATGAAAGCGATGGAAATCCAATAAATTATAATACTCTCCAAGATGGTTTTAAGTATTACAAGACGATCATCACCTCTAGATAGAAATCAAAATGTTTGAATTCTATACTCCAACCTTCTTAATAAGTCATCGCTAGTTTTCTTTCCTATAATTATTTGGATTTATACAAAATCCAGATACTTGAGGCCTTCCTCCAACAGCTTGGAAGGAAAAGGGAAAGTTTCATTGGCCAATAAACAAACAGAATTTGAATTTTCAAAGGTTATCAAAACATAGTTTGTGAGTTAATTATCATACCCATGGACTCGCAAAAAGTTTCCAGTACAGATTTCAGAGAGATAATATTCCTTCTCAATCCTAGTAAACAGAGCAAGACATAGTCCACAAAAGGGAGATGAGAAACATAAAAAAATTAGAGATTTGGGTACCCTTTAATACTCTTGAAGTGGTTTATAATATTATTGAGTACTTTAGAAACAATGAGAAAGAACAAAGGGGAAAATGGGCATCCCTAACGCAACCATTTGGAAGCATTGAAAAATCTTGTGGTTGTGAGATTGGTGAGAGTAGTAAAGAATATAGATTTCATACAACCCATAATCCAATTGACTACCAGAAGAGTCATTCCCAATTGGATTTTGTATGGTGCATTACCTCCTGCACGATAGCTACAACATCTAATATGTTCTTATTTTGAAGGAACCCAAATTTCTCTTCATATATGAACAAACTCATTATTGGCTTAAGTCTTCTAGCGATAATTTTGAAGATAAGTTTATATATTACATTATAATAGGAAATTGGATGGTAATATGAAAAAGAGGTGCCTTCATGCACCTTTGAGATTAGACAAAGGAAAGTAGAAATAAGGGAACCCAACACTTTTCCTTTTTTCCTTTGATTCCTTTACAAATTTGATAAGGCCGTCCTTCAGAAGATCATAGAAACCAAGTAAAATTCAATCAAAAATACTTCTAGGCTCGAGGTCATAGACTTTTAAATGGATCTCAGGGAAGCCACGATTTCCGAGTCATATACTTATTCATTCAAAAATGCATTCATTTCATCATTGATAATAGTGGGAAAAAGGGAAACCACCTATAGAATTTCTTGTATTAGGCAGCCCATAGGTGCTTGAATGAGAGAGTGAAAATAATGAACTCTCACCTTAGTTTTCTCCACAAAGAAGAAGAGAAATTCCCCTTCATTGGTTTTGATTTCCCAAATGGTATTTTTCTGCTTTCTATGATTGGTGAATTGATTAAAAAAAATTGTACTATTGTCTCTTGACTTGAGCCACACTGCTTGGATTTTCAACCTTCTCCTTTCCTCTTCCAATAGAAAGAGGGAATGTTTCCTTTCTTTAAGGGATTTCAATTCCTCCAACGCAGTTGAAATAACATGTCGCAAATTCTAGTATGTTGTGAATGTTGGAATCAGGCTATTATCTGGAATCTCTGTCAGTGGGATACTACCCGGGATATCATCATTAATCGCCATCGGAGAGCATATCGTCAATGTTAAATTATGGTATGTTCTATGCTTATAACAGTTTACTTCTTTTTCTTATTTAGCAATCACATGTATATAAAGTAAAGTGCAGATAGGATATTAAACGATCGACAGAAAACAAGCCAAGACAAGAGACACAAGATGTGGCGGCTAGCTAGGGACAAACCCCACAATGTGTGGGGAAACCCTTTGATCAAATCTTCTTTTATCTTCAATAATTCAGCAGAGAGAAATAGTACAATAAATCTGATTTATATCAACAGTAGCAAACCCTAGATCAGTAACACCAGCATTAGCAACTTTGTCATCAAACTAGGGCAGATGATATCTCACAAACCGACCGTCGGATCGGCTTGATTCAACCACAAAAGTTGTGGCTTTCAGAGGAGGTTCAGATGAACCTACAGCATAGTTCAGATGAGGAGATCTTCTAGTACACGTAGGTCAAACTTTACTTCTGCAGTTGCAGCTTCAGTTTCGGCAGCTTCTGGCTTCAAACTAGGGCAGTCGATATCTTGCAAACTGTCCGTCGGATTGACTTGATTCCACCACCAAAAGTTGTGGCTTTCAGAGGAGTTTCAGATGAACCTACAAAATAGTTCAGATGAGGAGATCTTCTATTCCACGTAAGTCAAACTTTACTTCTGCAGTTGCAGCTTCAGTTTCGGCAGCTTTTGGCGTCAAGCTAGGGCAATCGATATCTTGCAAACCGTCTGTCGGATTGACTTGATTCCACCACCAAAAGTTGTGGCTTTAGAAGGAGGTGCATATGAACCTACAGTGCAATTCAGATGAGGATATCTTCTAATCCACGTAGGTAAAACTTTACTTTTGCAGTTGCAGCTGCAGTTTCGGCAGCTTCCGGCTTCAAACTAGGGTAGTCGATATCTTGCAAACTGTCCGTCAAATTGACTTGATTCCACCACCAAAAGTTGCAGCTTTCAAATGAGGTTCAGATGAACCTACAACGTAGTTTAGATGAGGAGATCTTCTAGTCCACGTAGGTAAAACTTTACTTCTGCAGTTGCGGCTTCAGATTCTGCAGCTTTCGGCTTCACATGTGTGAGGGAGAGACCTGTTTCTGCGCATTGGAGAAGAGACTCTTTTCTACGCAGTAGAAAGAGAGATAGAGAGAGATGTGATGAGTGAGTGAGTCCAAATGAGGAAAAGTCCTCCTATATTTATACACAACGTTGGTGTTTGAATAGATGTGACTATTGGGCTTCTGAACCTACATGAGTTGTAGGTTGGCTTGATAATAATTCCATAATCAAAATAAATTCATATCTCCATGAATACTTATCGGAATCGGATGATATTTATATAAATCCTACACCTCTCGACGAGAGGAATCTAATAAAAATATTATCAGCCATGAATAAGATGACCCACATGAATTTTTGCCCTAGTTTCCAATTTTAACACTCCCTCTCAACTAGGGAAAACTTCATCTGCAATCTGTCTATCAGTCGTTACTATTCATCCATCAAATGCACTGCCCTTGTACAGCTTGACCCTTGCCTTAGTCTGCTCTATTCTGCCTGTTCTGCTTTGTCTTGTTCTTCCCTATCCTAATCTGTATTGTTCTGCTCCGTTCTGCTCTGCTCTTGTATTGTTCTGTTCTTCTCTTCTTTTTTCTGAATTATGAAGAAGAAGAATTGATCGAGGATGTATCATACTGACTCAAAAGTTAGTCTCAGAGTATGTACCACTTGTCCCAAACCAATTTCAACCAACCCAAAGTCAGCGTCATAGTGAGTACAACTCCACTGGTCCCAGACTAGTATCATCCTACACTGACTCAAAGTCAGTCTCAGAGTGCGTACCACTGGTCCCAGACCAGTCTCAACCAACCCGAAGTCAGCTTCATAGTAAGCACCACTCCTACCACTGGTCCCAGACCAGTATCTCAGTCTTAGAGAGTGTACCACTGGTCCCAGACCAGTCTCAACCGACCTGAAGTCAGCGTCATAGTATGTACCACTCTCACTGGTCCCAGACCAGTACTGCACTAACACGAAGTCAGTCTCGGAGTATGTACCACTGGTCCCAGACCAATCTTAACTGACCCGAAGTCAGTGTCATAGTAAGGTACAACTCCTACCACTAGTCCTAGACCAATATCGTAGTCTCAGAGAGTGTACCACTGGTCCGAGACCAGTCTCAACCGACCCGAATTCAGCGTCATAGTGTGTACAACTCTCACTGGTCCCAGACTAGTACTGCACTGGCACGAAGTTAGTCTCGGAGTATGTACCACTGGTCCCAAACCAGTCTCAACTGACCCGAAGTCAGTGTCATAGTAAGGTACAACTCCTTCCACTGGTCCCAGACCAGTATCATTAATCCCAGATCAATGGAGGTCATCCTAGCATAAGGAGTACGATAGATACAACGATGCGTCCATCAGTACTACTATGGTCCCTAACTTCATTTCTCTCCTCATTGATCAGATGAGAGGTACTTCCCATGAGTCCCAGACTACATGGGTAGCATGCCTCGACAATAGAACTAATCAATCATTTCCTCACAGGAGAACACATCAATCCTACTACAGTCACCATGGAGAACACATCAATCCAGGCCTCACAAGAGAACTAATCATCATGCTACACAGGAGAGCAAATCATCCTGTTCCACAAGAGAGCGAATCATCTTGTCCCACAAGAGAGCGAATCATCTTGTTCTAGTGTGCACCACCAGGGGAGGGTGAGTCACCTTGTGGTCGTATGTTCCTCCAGTAAGAACCGCAAGCCCTCGGAGCTCCTAGAGCTCAATGTATGCAACATGCAAGACCCTTGTACAAGGGTTTCTTGACGACTCCAAGTCATTTGGGAAAATCACAAATTAGATCTTTCCTTGGGGCTTTGACATAGTATCGACCTGTACATCATCTTAATGCGATGGAGCCTCCTTGCTCATTGTCTTACCATATCCCAGATGATGTCTATCTGTTGGAGAAATAAACAAATGCGGGATTCCTCAATAATTGAATCCCACCTCTGGTTGTTACAGAGAATCACAGTGGTATGTGTTCAAACAGCTCATTGAAGAGATTCCCCAACGAGGCAACTTCATACTAGATCATACTCGTAGATATGTATCCGGTCTTAGCAGTGCTTATGGCAACCGAATTCTGTTTCTTACTCATCCATTATCTCGAAGCAGAATCCAAAAAGAAACGACACTAAAAAGTGCTCTAGTGATCCTCCACACTACCTGCCCAATCAACATTCAAATAATCACGCATTTTCATATTTCCGGCAGTGTATCTCAATCCATGAGAGATGTGTCCTGAAAACATCTCAGAATATTCTTGGCACCAATCTAGTGAGGCTCAACCAAATATGAGCTCACAATGCTAACTGCAAAACATATGTTTGAACAGAGGTTCACCAAGAACATCAACGAGAATGAGTTTTTGAAACTCAGAGGCATTTCCCAAATCTGGTCTGACATCACTACCATATAACTTCTGAAATTTAAGTTCCTCGAGGTAGTCACAGGCTTGCAATCCACCATACCAAATCTTTCCAGAATCTTCACCACATATTTTCCTTGAGATAGAAAAATTTCCCTTGGCTTCTACCACACTTCAAGTCCTTGGTTCTTCATTTCAAATTCAGAAGCCAACTCCATCTTACATTTTTGAATGAGAGGGTGTGCACATGTTAGAAAGAGGTCATCCACATACAACACCAGTATTAGAGGCTTGTCATCTTCAACCTTAAAGTAAAGGTTAGGATCGGCTTCACTCCTAGTGAATCCCAACTTCATCAAGTAGCTATCGATCCTCTCATACCATGCTCGAGGTGCTTACTTCAGCCCATTGAGAGCCTTCTTCAACCTGCATACATGAGATTTTCAATCATAAATCTCAAATCCTTCAGCTTGCTCCACATAGACCTCTTCTTTGATCGAACCGTGCAAGAACGCGGTCTATCCATCCGATGTAGGTTCCATCCTTGTGAAGCCACAAGGGCTATGATCAAGCAGAGGGTCGTATATCTGGAAACAGGTGCAAATATCATAGTCTATACCTTCCTTCTAGGAGAAACCACGAGCAACAAAACGAGCCTTATACTATTCCGTACTGCCATATGCTGCAGCTTTATCTTGTAAAGCCATTTTGAAGTTTGTCTTCTCTGGGGTCTAGGAACTACTTCCCAGACATCATTCTCTCATATTCTATGGTCATAGCATCCTTCCATACCTGATGCTTGACGACATCTGAGAATGATGAAGGCTCATTTTGTATGATCGTGCTCATGATGGTCAGGTATCCCTGATACCTGTTAGGTTTCTTACTTTGACAGAAGGTTCCTCAGGGTGCAGCATGTCCTTCAGCATCATCGAGTATCCCCCTAAGCCATGAAGGCCTCTTCCTAGAAGACGAAGGCTTAGGTGGATAAATAGGATCCATGGGTTCCTCCACCTCAGGCATTGTTACATCATCTACCCATAGAGACAACTTCCACAATCGTACGGTTATTCCTTTCCGCCACACCATTCTGCGCAGGAGTATGTGTGTAGTAGTCTCCCTCTTAATGCCAGCCTCAAATATGCCTGAGTGAACCAACTATAATATATCGGAGGTCTTGCTTTGGCTTGAGGGGAATGGTCCCCTTTTGAGCTTTCCTTCAGCACATCCTGGACATACACCTCCTTTCTCTACTCGGAATTCGGGCATCCCTGTCACCATTTGTCTTACACCGACTAGAGCTTTATAATGAAGGTGGGAAAACCTCCGATGCCAAAGTTCGGACTGAAGAGATGTGTCATAAGACACGACACCTAGCGGACTTCCATTGACCTGATATAAGGAATCAACATGAAACCCAAGAGTAAAGGCATCTTTAACATTATTTTTCCATATACATACCTTGCCATCGCTGAAGGTTACCTTGTAGCCTTTGTCTTCCATTGCCGAGATGGACACCAGGTTCTTTTTGAGGTTAGGAGCATTTAATACATCCTGGAATTTCTAGCCTTCTTGAATGGTTGTCCTCTTCCTTGATTTCCAACATTCCTTTTACCTTTGCTATTGAATTTTTTCATCCCTTCGATTGCCATCAAAGGGATTTTGATCATCATCCCGGCGTGAGTCCTTTCTATCAGGGCACTCCCTTGCATAGTGACTTGCTTTATCGCAGACGTAACATTGTCATTTTCTTCCACCCTTAGGTCTAGCATTTCCTTTTGATTTAGTCCCGGAATTATTTCTTTTCTTAGCATGAGAAGAAAAGGCAGCGGGAGGACCTTTATGCATGGGCATTTCTTGCTCTTCTTCCCTTGATTCTTCTTGAATGCATCTAGCCATTAATTCCTCAAAACCAGGAATTACATTATAGTTTAGAAGAGTAGTCCTGAACACGTACCATTCAGATGGTAATCCTCCAAGAGTCGTGAGTGCCATTTCCCTGTCAGTAATAGCCTCCCCAATAGATAGGAGATTGTTTTTGATCTGGGTTATTCTTAAGAAATATGCTTTCATACTCTCATCTTTACCCTTCTTGATTTCCCTCAGTTTATTTCTAAGAAGCAAAACTTTATTTGCATCATTAACTTTAAATAAACTCACCAGTCTATCGTAGATTTCCTTGGAGGTGTCTAGTTCAGAGATGTAGGCCACCAAGTGCTTGTCGATAGAGTCTCGGATAATCTTCTATTTTGACTTCTTCAGTTTTCCATTTGTTCCATGCAGCAGCAGATGCATTTGATGGAGGCTCAACAATATTGCCTCTTACATGGTCCAACACCCCTGGATCTTCTAGGGTTAGATCGATAGACATCTTCTATCCGTGATAGTCATCTTTCTTACGAAGCTTGCCTTCACCAGAGTGTTGAGGACCCCATAGTTCTTTTAGGATAGCCTCGCCAATCTTCTCTTCAGTGATTGCTCTTGCTCTTGCTCGATCTTTGTCTTCACCTCAGCTCCGATACCATGTTAAGTTATGGTATGTTCTATGCTTATAACAGTTTACTTCTTTTTCTTATTATATTCCACAGATAACAATCACATGTACATAAAGTAAAGTGCAAATAGAACATTAAACGATCGACAGAAAACAAGCCAAGACAAGAGACAAAAGATTGGCGCTAGCCAGGACAAACCCCACAATGTGGTGGGGAAACCCTTGATCAAAACTTCTTTTATCTTCAATAATTCAGTAGAGAGAAATAGTACAATAAATCTGATTTATATCAACAGTAGCAAACCCTAGATCAGCAGCATCAACATTAGCGGCTTCATCATCAAACTAGGGCAGACGATATCTCACAAACAGACTGTCGAATCGGCATGATTCCACCACCAAAAGTTGCGGCTTCCAGAGGAGGTTCAGATGAACCTACAACGCAGTTCAGATGAAGAGATCTTCTAGTCCACGTAGGTCAATCTTTACTTCTGCAGTTGCAGCTTCAGTTTTGGCATCTTTCGGCTTCAAACTAGGGCATTCGATATCTTGCAAACCATCCGTCGGATTGACTTGATTCCACCACCAAAAGTTGCAGCTTTCAAAGGAGGTTTAGATGAACCTACAACGCAGTTCAGATGAGGATATCTTCTAGTCCACACAGGTCAATCTTTACTTCTACAGTTGCAGCTTCAATTTCGGCAGCTTCCGACTTCACGTGTAAGAGAGAGACCTTTTTCTGCGTAATAGAGAAGAGACTCTTTTCTGCGCAGTAGAGAGAGAGAGAGATGTGATGAGATGAGTGAGTCCAAATGAGGAAACTTCCGCCTGTATTTATACACGACGTTGGTGTTTGAATAGATGCGACTGTTGGGCTTCTGAGCCTACATGAGTTGTAGGTCGGCTTGATAATAATTTCATAATCAAAATAAATTCATATCTCCATGAATACTTATCGGAATCGAATGATCTTTATATCAATCGTACACCTCTCGATGAGAGGAATCTAATAAAAATATTATCAGCCATGAATAAGATGACCCACATGAAGTTTTTCCCTGGTTGCCAATTTTAACAATATGCCTATCAAGGCCAGCAGAACCCTTGTCTGCATAATAAGACGAATGGCCTCCTTGGCCCTATCCATGGCCTCATACAAATAAGCCATTGCAGGCTTCTCCCCATCTACCAATCTGAGAACCTTTACCACAGATTCACTAACTGAGCATGCTTTTTTTACTCCACGCCAAAACGTGTCATAGTACACCATTTTTGCAATGGCTCTCCCGTCCTATCTCTTGTTGTATCTACAATTACGTCAGTCATCAGACACAAACATTTGCTTCAACTCGAACTGACATCGAAGCAAAGACTAAAGAGTAATAAGTTTGTGGCAAAACGTGTGATTGCAGGACGCCGCAACTCCTTGTTTCTAGTGAACCTCCTTATGAGGCTAAGAACAAAAGCATGGTTATAAATAAACATGGGGACGCTCCTAGCCATATCAACCACCTCCTTAATGAAGGAGAGTTTCTCAATATCCTCAAGCCGCAAATCGAGACAATGTGTTGCATACGGAGTCCAGAACAATGCGTGATGCCTCTCCATAAGCATCTTGCTGGCAGACACATAATTCGCTGCATTGTCTGTTATGACGTGCACCACATTCTGCACACCAATCTCTCGAATGAACCCATTTAACAACTCACATATCGTTGTTGCATCTTTGATATGTTCTGATGCATCCACTGATTTAATAAACATGGTACCTTTAGGACACTGTACCAAGAAATTTAGAAGGGTACTACCCTTCCTCTCTGTCCAACCATCAGATATCACTATGCATCCAGAAGCTTCCCGTGTTTTTTTCAACTCCGCCAATCTAGAGTTGATGTCCTGCTTTTTTGCTTGAAGAATTGGCCCCCGCAACTCCTCATATGTAGCACTTTTGTACCCTGGGCCCACAACAGCAATAGCATCACACATTGGCTACCAAAATGGATTGGTTTTGGTGATGCTGAGAGGTAAGTCGCTCCAAAAAAGACACCTTCCCATGACTCTATCTGCTTCTTGCTTCTCTTTTTTCTTAACAATTGATTTTATGCCAGGTTGTGCTCCATGTCCTGTTCGTGGAACAAAAAATGATGACCTCGCATTAGCAATAGCAGGTGATGTTGTGGAGCCCCTCCCACTACCCTCAACATCAAAACCAGAAGAATATATCCCGAAAGATCTACCTGCATGTTCAGCCTTGTTTCTTTCTGTCTTTTTCATCAATTGCCTCAAGCTTTTTGTATAAGCTTTGGACTAAAAACTGTACAAATCCCAACTTCATGTCGAGTGAGTCTAGCCAGATGGTATTTCAATCACGTAACCCCTCCTGTCATCCTAGTCCCACACAATTTGCATGATAGATATGCTTGATTTGTCCCACCATCAGGCTCCCCACACTCCCAAAATGGGTCCAAGGCTTTTGGAATATTTGAATTTTGTAGTGAGCTAACTCAAACCTAGTGCACCAAAAAGAAAATTGGAATTAATAAGTAATAACCACCTCATTTTACAAAACAATTTTTTTGCTACATTATTTGCAATGTGAATTCAATGAAAAATCATAAATGACAATAAGAGGGTGCATTTGAAAGTTAAAAAAACAAGCAAAATGTTTGTAGGCAAATAGCAAGCAAGAATAACCCTAAAACTATCAAAAAAATCATTAACATAGGGGTTTATTTGAACATACCTGTTAATGAAAGAAATGAAGATTGTCTCATTATTCTTCAATCTTTGATCAACAAAATATTCGTTGTGGGTGGCGATAATGGCTATTCAACCCTCGAATCCTCCTTGGCAGCAAGCACAATGCTCTCCCCTTCCTTCTCCAGCAATTAGAAATCAAAATGAATGAAAAAAAAACAAAATCGGCCTTTTCTAGCCGTGAGAACAAAAAAAATTCTGAGCCTGGCGATATTTTGCATCATAGCACGATATTTTCCCAAGATATCACCGATATTTCCTCAGCGATATCTCGTCTCCCCGAAAATATTGCGATATTTGCGAATATCAATGATGTCTCAGCGATATTGTCATCACTGGTTGAGACTCATCCGAAGGCAGAAAGGGGAAGGCATAGACCCCTTCCTTACCAAGATTCAGGAGGTCCAAGACGAGCTGTCAATTGTTGGGGTAGCGTCTCAACCCATGTAGCTAGTGTGATTGGCACTCAATAGCGTCTCAGGGGATTGGCAAGTCTTTGTCCAAATCATATTGGGCAGAGATAGGCTACCAGACTGAGATATAATGTGGGCCGATTTGCAGCAGGAGGAGTTGAGACAAGCTCTGCTAAAGAGCTCCATCAGTGACAGCAGCAGCGGATCAAAGACGGTGAAGGAGGAGAATGTGGCTCTCGCATCAAAGGGTCCCAAGCAGGGATAGGGGAGCAGAGAAAGAAAAAGGACCTGTCAAAGGTCAAGTGCTTCAAGTGTGGTGAGCTCGGTCACTACATTACCCAATGTCCTCTTAGGAAAGGACAAGGAAGAGAAGTAGGACCAGCAGGCAGCTGCAACAGAGATTGATAGGCTTTCCTCCATGCTGAAGGAAGACTTCGCTATGTTTGTCGATATACCTCTGGGAGTTAGGTGGGGAGATTTGGTGTTGTTGCCCCAAAGAGCTACAAAGATTGGGCAGGGTCCATGAGGAGTACACCTCTTGGATCAGTACCTTGCTACAGGGGCCCACATTATTTAGTAGCAGGATGGATCAATGGAAGTTGATGCAGTCAAAGACCGAGTGACAGTTGCAGAGACTAGTAGCCATCAGATGTTGGGGAGCGCAATGCAGAGTTGGCAACAATGCAGTTCGCACAGTGTAGAGTCGGCAGCAGCGCAGATCCTTCAGTGACAGTGCAAATGCTAGTAGCAGTCATAGACTTGGGGCATAGATGCATCATACTGATCATAGTTGATTCAATATTTTGGATGTTTTCAGTTGCATATGTTGCAGTTCAGCAGCAACAAATGAGAGGCAGTTGTAGTGCAGATGCAGTGTTGGCAACAGCACAAATGCAACGTATATCAGAGTTGCGCAGTGGTTGGTGGGCAATATGGCCAAACATCAGCAGTGTGGCAGGAGATGATGCAGAGACAAGGTATTGTGGTAGGAAGTGCAGCACTAGAACACATTTCACACTAAGAGGGGGTGTTATTTATTTGTAGCATCCAATGTGTTCCAGCCTTGAAATTTCGTGGAGAGGCTAGAATACATAAGATCTCCAAAACCCAAAAATTGTTTCTGGAAATTCCACCTAGAAATGTCTTAATTAGATTATTAACCAATTTTTGGATATTTCCTAAGTCTAAACTTAAGGAATATGGTTAATTAATCAGTATTTATTAAGTCAAGGCGAGAAACATCTAGAAACTCACACGGATCGATCCAGAGATGATCCTAGCCATCGATTATGTTTTAATCTTGGTCGTTGGTGCTCCAATGGAGGATTATAAAAGGTGTCGATGTGGTGATGGAGAAAACACTTCTATAGTTCAATTTTCTTGGCAGATAGATTTCCAGAGAGCAGCAACAGTTATCGGAGAGCCAGATATCAAAGCAAGGTCAGTGAGGGGCAGAGACAGTGAGGCTAGAGGAAGCGTTCCAGATCCAATGAGTGCATTTGCAAAGAGGAAAAAGAGCCACATAGAAGCTGATGCAAGGGTTGTGCAATAGATTCTAGAGGCAAGTTCAATTTGTTGAGAGGAAAGACATTTTCAGTTCCAGAGGCTAGGAAGGAGTCCCAAAGTGCCGAAGAAGCATTTTCCCAGCCAGCAAAAGGCAGAACGACTTCATCAGACCAATTAGAGGCTTGACGTCAAGTAGACTATGTAGAGCAGCGCATAAGCTGATGTAGAGGGTCAGAGAGCCGAGTTTCTAAAGGCAAGTTGTGTCAGGGTTTGCCTATGGGGTGAGGAAATTCCTTACTAGACTTTTGCCAGTATTTGCCTTTGTAGAATTGCTAGATTTCAACATCCAGTTGTACTCATAATTTCTCACTGCTACATAATAATAAAACCCTTAGTTGCTACCAGGGAAAATTTTAAGAACCACCCTAAATTTATATGTATAATAAATAGGCTAATCCCCATGATACATAGGAAAAATGGGAGGCGATTTTATCAATAATATAATATCTATATATAATTTTTTTGGCAAATCTCTCACCGGATTATATTATCTTGTATAGTGATGGAAAATATTTCACTGAATTATAAAATCTTGTAAGATCTTGGCAAATCTTTTACTGAATAATAAAACATTGTGAAGTCTTGGCGAATGTTTTGTTAAAGTATGAAACCATATATGATAATAAGAAAACATATTCATTAAACTGTAATATACTAACATACATGTTTGGAAAAAGAAACATAATTTTCTCTTCCTACAAACAATGTTCCAAGTTTCAGTGATCATGTTTGTCAAGGTTCTTACAATACACTCTTTCATATCCTTCTGTTAGTTCTGATAATATTCCACAACAAAGTTCTTGTAGACGTTGATATTGACAATGAGTTCTATCAAGGTAGGAGAGATTAATCTTTTCTCTACAACTTTTGTCAAGCTACCACTTTTTTCAAGTTATCAAATTTCTTTCTTATTCCATAGACTCCAACTGCAAGATCAAAAAAAACACATCAAGTTTGTTTACCCCAACATGCCAACAAGTAGCAAGCCCCAACTTTATTATATAAGAAAGTATTAGGTATCCCAAAGGCTTGAACGGAATCTAATTGAAAGAAGTAACCATTGTGAGAATCCTTCCAATCAATATATGAATATATAAATGTAGATTTATTATTATTTTAATTGGAAATCTTCAATTAAATAATAAAATTTAATTACGTCTCTCCCAATCTAAATTGCTTATTAGCATAATTCACTACCCTCATAGGTCTAGCATTTTTTAACAACGTTATAACATGCAGATTAATTTCCTTTTTGGTGAACAATCTCCACCTTTTAGGAAAATATGGTGCAATGGCTCCAACCACTACAGATCATTAGGACAAACTAAGAATAGCACAAAAGATGAAAGGTTGAACAAACCAACTTATTTTTCAAACAACTAATCCAACATCAATACCTAAACTTTTTCATGAAGATATCATATTGAGGATGTTTGAAAAATGGTGAGAAATCTTTTGCGAGGGTGATGCGGAAAGAGTGATAAGGTTTCATTGTTTTGAATTTTTTTTGTTAAATCAGAAAAAAAAGTAAAAAACCAATATTAATGGAGATATTGGTATTTTTTACTAAATTTTGTTAAGTGACTAAATGTAGCTTTAACCATTCACCTTAAGATGCTTTTACAATATAATTTCCTAAGTCTATTTAACATCTTCATTATCATAAAAACCAACCTATATCCATCTTAACTCCACATCTACCACTCTTAGGGGGATGAAATCTAGTTATCCCTCTGAGCACTTGGTAGACCCAGAATTAAGATGGATCTAAGATGATAGAATTTCCCCTTTAAATTGTCTATGCTCACATGAATACCATGGGTCAATACCATGGGTTATCATAAACCTAGAACTTAAAAATTACTATTAGTAATTTATAAAAATTAATAAAATTAATTAATTGATTTTTATTTTATTTTTTATTTTAACCAAGTTAAAATGTTTAACCATACATTAAATTACAACATCCATTTTTACTCTTGATCCACCAAGCCCCGAGAGGGATCAAATATTTTTTCACTCTATGCTAGTTTACATATCACGATATTTGATACCTCTCGGGGCTTAGTAGATCTAGAGTAAAGATGGATCTATGCTGGTTAATTCCCCCATTTAAATAGGCTACATTCCACGTGAATACCATGTTCCATTTTTATTTTTATTAATACTAATATTAGGGTTAATAATGTTTTTTTGCATGGTATTAATAATAATCTAGCCCTTGGTATTTGGCCCATAGTATTTTGCCCATAGGTTTCACCTAAATATAACGCATTTTTTGAGTGTCCGTAAATATAAGGTGCCTTATGCAGTAAATATAAAAAAATATTTTATTTGCTTACCATACCTCTCGTTTATTTATATTTTTATTAATTTACCATACCTCTTTTACAAATATGGTATTTGGACCATAGGATTTACTTAAATAAACCTCTTTTTTGAGCCTTCATAAATAGAAAGAGGGTTATGGACTAAATATAAAAAGAGGTTTTATTTATTTACCATACGTCTAGTTTATTTATATTTTTATTTATTTACCATACCTTTTGAGTAAGTATAAAAAGAGGTTTTATTTATTTACCATACCTCCACTTTATTTTTATTTTTATTTGTTTACACCCTTGCATGTATATAAGGTGACTTATGGAGTAAATATAGAAAATGTTTTATTTATTTACCATACCTCTCATTTATTTATATTTTTATTTATTTACCATACCTCTTTTATAAATATGGTATTTGACCCATAGGATTTACTTAAACAAAATCTATTCTTGAAAATTAGGGTGAATGGAAGGTTGTAACTCCTAATTTCAACTGCTAAATTTACCTTTTTAACCCTCTCCCTTAAAATAAGGTGGGCTATTTGAGGCAATTTGTAAAAATGTACTATGATACAAAATATTTACCTAGTGAAAATTTAAAACCCCTTAATTTCGCCTAACGGCGAACATTCGCCCCTAAAATTTTCCATGGTTGCTACACTAGTTTTCCGGCATTGGAATTTTCCAGAGATTTTTGTCCAAAAATAATTGTGTTAATTTTTATGTGTGTGTGCAAGCATTTCTTAGCTTCCAGCGTTTTATTTTTCCGCAATATTTTATTTGTGAAGGTTGCAGTGTGATTTACTTAGTATTTTTTGTAGCAAACAACAAATAAATTATGAGAAAATTTTTTGGCATAAATCACATTATGATATATTTGTCGACGCGTTTATAACCAACGAGTGTGGTTCATTGTCAGGACAAGTTGACGAATTAGACCATGGTTGCATGTTAAACACGGAGAGCAGATCTTCCAACAGCGAAGTTTGACTAGGAAACGGATATATGGGATTGGACTTATGGTTATATTTGACCATGTAACGGCTAACTTTGACCAACCAATCAGAATCGACTGGATTAAGGGATAAGGACATGGACCAAAATTCTATTTAATACTATTTTAATTATAATAATTTTATTAGATAAAGTTATTCAATGAATTAATACCTATTATTATATTATATTTTGGGTTCTTGAATGTTAAAATAATAATTTTATGAATATTATAATGCTTAACTAAACTTGTAGTATTAATAATTAAGAAAAAACTAACTATTAATATTATAGATTTAATTATTACTTTAAAATTATATTATTATATTATTATTACCTAATAATTAATAATCCTAAGTTATTAATGGCTCGTATATCTTAAGTAGAGCCCAATAATTAAATATGTATATTTAAACTATCTTATAAATTCTAGATCCCTTATATAATTAGTCTAGAATTTATTAAATAGTTTAAATATACATATTTAATTATTGGGCTCCTAATAATTATTATTGTTACCTAATAATTATTAGGAATTGGGTTCCTGATAATTAATATTTATTTATTAGAAGCCCAATTCCTAATAATTATTAGGTAATAATAATAATTATTAGGAGCCCAATAATTAAATGTGGTCTTATTTAACTATCTAATAAATTCTAGATTAATTATATAAGGGATCTAGAATTTATGAGATAGTTTAAA